>JABXWE010051202.1:0-14984 GCA_014611495.1 Limonius californicus | reverse complement strand
ACATTCATACTACCGTTCCCCCCCCGGAACCGCTTTCGCATTACTTCAGGGGGGTGCGGGCGTCCCTTACACACTAACCATTCATGCAGCATGCACCCTAAACTTAACTAACTGAATTGCGGTCGCCCCAGCGGGGATTCGAAACCACGCCGGAACAAGCGCAATTCAGTGTGACCTCGAGTGGTCAATGCGTTCTCGCACTCGACCACCGCGGTCCCTAGGAAGGACTTCCTAGAGAAAATCTGTTGCCACTACAAAACGAAAATGACCACAATTACTCAGTAATGGCTAAAGACGTCCGAGAAGAATTTCGTGATCACTTTGTTTCGGCCGAAGGTGAAGTTTCTTGGTAGTATAAACATATTTAAAATTGTAGTGAAACTTAACACAGTATGGTAAAAATAAAACACTTTTCTAAAAACTAACTTTTTTACTTACCAAGAAATTATCCTCGGTCCCTGATGTTGTATTGTGATCAACAAGAAATTTTAGTGATTCAAAATATTCCCAGGAACTCTTATAGATTTCATCAGTACCTTGACCACTTTTTCTTTTCTTAATTTTGTTTCAATCCTGGTTTGCTTGGGTACGAAGATTATGCAGTTTCCGCTGAATTTCCGCCTCGGTTGTGTCGAATTTTTCGACTATATATTTTAATGCTTTTTGTTTTGTATTTCTATCTCTGTAAAATTTTGCTTTTATTTGCCACAACTCCGGAAATTCTTCAAATATATTTATCAACACAGAAGTATCTTCTTTTGACCACACACGTTTTCCCTCCATTGTAGTAAGTACTTGCAATATTTCACTTGCATGCAACTTTCAACAAGATTAAATTAATAAATTTTGACTTCCTACAGCGTTCTCCAAACTTGTTTAGACGTGCAAGTAATTATTGCCGCAACCAGCCAGTTTTGCAACTTGCTGGGAGAGCTTTCTCGGACTCTGTTTACATTACGCAAATTCTTTGGAAGTAGGTACTCTCAGACATAAACTTGCGATAGTTTTACTTGCCCGTGTAAACTGCGCTTAATGACTGTAGCCACTGGATATGGTACGGGTTACAATTATGTACAGGTATAGTAAATAAATAATTATGTCTTAAACTTTGTTTTATTGCAGTTTATCGATTAAAATTCAAAATCGCTTCTCTGTCTGAAACAGTTGGTCTGCGTACATAAAATATATTGAGTAATAGTCCAGTAAAATGAGGATTAATCTGCCGAAAAATGATAATCCAATTAATTTTTTGCACACACCTACATTTTAGCATTATAAGTAACGGGCAAAAAGTCCCCTTCGATATCATGCTGGCTTCACTTGTTTTTTCAAGGTTAAAGGTCACGAAAATTGGTTTATCGCGGATATCTTGCTTCCTATTAGTTGGATGATAATTGATATTTATTGTTGTATGAAAAATTGTAGATTGGACAATCGTCTACAAAAAAAGGTAAGATAAGGTATCTACGTATGAGTAACCGCTTCCACGTTATGCGGCCGAGTAACAGCGATGCATTCGTTTCCACGGTGGGTGTTGCGCCACTGGTTGCAAATATAATTTATGTAGGGTATTGTACAGTGGTTCCAGGAAAAGTTTGCACGTTTGTATCCCTGCCAGATGCAACTAACTTCATACATATGTATGAAAAATAAAATAAATAGGTTAGAAATTTTTATGAAAATAAATTGCACAATGAAATTTAAAAATTTATGACTAAAGAACCATGGAATAACATGGGTACTTACAATGGCAGACGCTCTAGGTTTAGTTTTACACAATTTTTAGCTATTTTAATCACTGTGATGTTCGTTGTTACTGTAGTCTTAACATTCAACCTTTTAACAAGTGGTATGTGCTCTTTAAAGTATTTTACAAAGTCCTTAAAGAACGGTCTTCTTTTCAGATCATTGTAAATGCCAAAAGCAAGATATGCCTGTGGAATATAAAAGAATGCCACTCAAGAAAATCACTCCATATGTTTCGCCGTACAAGCTTGCGATATTAGTACCATTTCGGGATCGATTTGAAGAGTTATTAACATTCACCCCTTATATTCACAGTTTTCTAAATGCTCAACGAATAAACCACCACATATTCATTTTAAACCAAATTGACGGTTATCGGTTTAACAGAGCTTCACTAATAAATGTAGGATATTTATACACAAAGAAAAATTTCGATTATATTGCAATGCATGACGTGGATTTGTTGCCTCTCAACAAAAATTTAAGCTATGCTTATCCAAAAAATCAACCCTTTCATGTGGCAGCCCCCCATCTGCATCCCCGGTACCATTATGAAAAATTCGTTGGGGGAATTCTATTAGTGAATCGGTAAGATATAAAACATTTGATAGAAATGGGAAAGTAATTCTTTTGTGCACAGGGAACACTTTGGTCTAGTCAATGGAATGTCCAATAAATACTGGGGTTGGGGATTAGAAGACGATGAGTTTTTTGTCAGGCTCAGAGATGCTAATTTAAATGTTACAAGACCGTCAAATATAACGACCGGTACAAGCAATACTTTCAAGTGAGTACATTTTAAGATTTTCAATACGGAGCTGTACTGTACTTTATTATAATTATTTATATTTAGGCATATTCACGATAAAAATCATAGAAAGCGAGATACAACGAAGTGTTACAATCAGAGGGAAGTGACAAGGAAACGAGACAGACAAACTGGGCTTCATAATGTTAATTATACGATAGCTAGTGTTAAGTCGATGACCATTGATGAAGTTCCACTGACGGTCTTAAATATAGAATTAATATGTGATCATAAGCTTACTCCTTGGTGTGACTGTTCGGATAAAAAATCCGATAGCAATAATAGGCAAAGTAGCTCTGGGAAAAGTTAATACATCAATCCGATTTGTATAGTCGAAATTAAAAATATTTATTAAAGCAATGCAGCGAATTCGTTCAGTTTTGGAAGCTATCCGTAAATTAATCGTAAGATTTTTAGTCCACAATTTGTAAGATAACATCTTTCTATTTTTTAAATTTTCTATGATTTAAGTTGTTTATAATGCTATGGTCGAAAATCTTTTCACACATTAAAGTAGCCATAAAAAGACCTTATATTCATTTTTATTTATAAACTTATTAGATCTCTTACACTTCCAACTTGAATGGCCATGAATCCGTAAGTTCTATGTTGAAAACAAGGAATAATAAAAAGTGGCAACTAAATATATTCACTAATGAAGTAATATGATTGTGAGGGCGAGGTATTGTAAGTGTTGTCTTTAATTAAAGTCGTTGATATGGCATGGTACATTGTTATGTTTTGTATGTTGTATTGTTAATTTTAAAAATTAACAAATTCTGTCGCACTGTAAGTAACACAAAGTTCTTATTGATTTTTGCAATAAAATAAACATTTACAGTTTTACTATTTATTGATATTTAACAATTTACAGATAAATGCTTAGAATTAATTCGATTCTAAAAAATTCTTACAAAGTTAGTTAGAATCATAACTCTACAAACAGCCATTGGATAAATCAACTATCAAAATCAAACACTTAAATATTGATACAAAAGAAAAATCTCAAAATATATAAGCAGTTCTGTATAATAAATGTACGCAAATTTTACAAGGCAAGTCCTAACGAAAAGCACTATTATTATTAATATTGTTTATATTTTGAGATTTTTCTCTGTCTTTTGAGCAAGTCCCAATATACAGGAAGAATTCAGCTACAGAAGGCATGCAGGGCGCTTTATAGATGCCTGAAACAGAAAACTATCATGCAACGAGCATAAACAAGAATTTAAAAAAATCATTATTGCATGCATCTTTAGTCCTTATCACCAATCATTCTGTTTATCTATTCAAATTTAACACCAGAAATATATTATGACAAGCACTAAGAAGACACGACACACTTTGGAAGTAGAAGTAGATTATACGATCGTTCATAAAAAAAGTTGGAAGACAGTATGTACTCCTAAAGTCCTAAATATTATCGCACAAGGTATTATTAACATGCTAAAACTATCTATTTAGCTATTTATGTATTATTATTAATCGAAGAGGTTGTGTTGATATTTGAAAATTTAAAAATTGTACATGTTATATCTAAATTATGTAAATTTGGCACGTTCTGTTGTTAGTACAAGTATGTGTCGAATAACTGTAAACACAGGGTGTCGATTTGAAATTGTACAATGCGTTTTATCTATAGAAGTAAAATAGATATTGAACTTTGTTAGAAATCTTTTCTATAACATGGAGAGGGAATCATCATGACTCATAAGGTCCTTTCAATCGCTCAGGCTCTGGGTATGTCAACAAAAAAATTTTCTACTTCATCGAAAAGCTCTTACAACATGTTATTCAATAGTAGCAAACTTTTTTCCTTGTTGCTTCGTACCGAAAAAAATTAAATTCAAAAGGTTCAGAACCAATTACTGTAATTCAAATTTCAAAAAATTAGTTTAAATGTTCAAAATGCTTTCCATTACTCTCGAGGCAGAAGTAAAATCTACTCTCAAATTCTCTCCGAATATTTTGGAAGGTTGGTTGCCGGATAGCTCAGATCTCCTGAACTATTCCTTGTCGCAGCTGTGCAATGGACCAGAGCTGAGTTTTGTAGACAACACATTTTAAGTGACCCGATAGAAAGAAGTCTAATGGGGTCAAAATCTGGAGATCTCAGGGGCCATTTTTTTTTCTGAAACGAGCCTGGGAAAAAATTTACTACTATTGAATCAGTAGTTGTTTGAGTTTTGAAGAGTAAGGACGTTTTCGATCGTGCTCCGAAAAAGCGAGCGTTAATGGGTTATCGCCTGGCCAGACGCAGCGAAAACCTACATACCAGGTGTTAGGTGTCACAGATTATGATATCAACGACCTCTGACGCCATTGATGCAATGGCAGACAAGCTAGAAAAAATTAAAATAAAAACCCCAAACGAAATTATCTTATATAATGCATGGCAAGAGAAAAATTCAAAAATTGAATTGCAACAAAATGTTTTCCTAATACAGCAGCAACTAGCAGAAATGCAAAGCAGTAATGAATAAGGGAAACGAACAGAAATTTGTCCCAAATGCACATTTGGAACAGAAACCCCAACAACAAGAAAAAGAATATTACACAGATGAAGAAGAACTCATCAGAGAAACGGAATGGGTGATAAAGGAAAAGAAAAAGAACAAAAAAAAAAAGAAAAACAACTTCATCGGCGGAAACGTCACCACGACAGCAAGAAGCTAAACAGCCCAAGAAGAAAATCCAGTAAAAATACCGAAACCGTCGGCAATTGTTTTGAGCCAAATTAAAAAGGGTGAGACATTACAACGCGAACTAACGTCAGAAAAGTTTACATTTCAAGCAGTTATGATGAATAACGGACAAGTAAAAATAAACATAGAGTCTGCAGAAAAATATAGACGACTAACAAACTTACTCAAATCTATTCAAGATAATGCTTATCTGTAGTAAACAAACCCACGTGCTAATCGAAATCACGTGATAACGAGAAAGCGTGTGATTGGTCGGTTGCAAGTGAAAGTTGAGTGATTTACTAATACTATGACGCTTGTTCCCAAGACTCGTAAATAACGTTTACAGCTGTATTTGCATCAAAGGGCTTGCACTACCTATTTCTATTTACGCGCCGCAAGCTACGTAAAATATTTAAGCGTGTGAATCAGACTCGCTGTCAGAAGATTTGTTTACTATAGTGTCATGCTTATATTGAAAAGATTTTTAATAAAAAATAGCACTTCTGGCACTCATTCGAAAATCAACAAACAAGAAACATAAAAGTCATAGCGAGAAAGCGCTCCAGAAAACATAGTAGAAGATTTATGTTGTGAAGGATACAAAATAATAGAAGCTTTCAATATTCTGTAGAGAAAAGAGAAGAAACTCCTCCCGCTATTTATGCTAAGCTTCCGAAACGACAAAGACATTAAAAAATTTACGAGATAAAAGGGATACTAGGCATGAAGGTTGAAATAGACCCTCTCAGAAAATCAAAACTAGTCCTCAATGCAAGAAGTGCCAAACTTATGGGCACACTCAAAGATTCTGCAATAGAGAATTAAGATACGTAAATGTGTTGAAAAACACCACACAAAAGAATGCAAAATGAATGAAAACAGCAAACCAAAATGTGGCAACTCTGGCGAAACCCACCCAGCCAGCTACAGAGGACGCGAAGTAGCCCAAAGGATTCAAATGATAGGAAACATACAACCATAAGTAACGAAAACAACGCAAAAGAAAGGAAGACAGTAAATAAAACAGTGTATAGATGCGACCCAAAAGCATTCCCAGAGCACTACCAAATACTAAAAAGGAGGAAAGTTCACAGAAAACAGAAGTTTCGGCAAACCAGCTACTACAAAGCCTAAAGTCAAAACTTGAACAGGAAAAAAAGTTTGAGCAGCAAGAAAAAATGAAAAATCAATCTCTGAGAGATTAATAAAACTTGAAGGAAATAGTAATAAAGCTACTGCTTCAAAGGATCAATATTGAACTTTGGGGTTACGTCAGCAAAACTAACATCAATCAAACTGAAAATTTCCAGAACAAAGTACTGAAGAGTATTGCAGATGCGCCCTAGTACGCTAGAAGCAGTGATATGTACAGGGATCTAGAGAAAAGAGCCGCGACAGACCTTGCCCAGAAACACAAGACGAGCCTTCATCACTACGTACAGATCTAGTGAGAAGGCTCAAGAAGACCAAATCATTTGAGCTAGTGTAAAGAGACGTGAAACTGTCAGTGAAAAAAGCAGAGCAAAAGAGGGCTCACAGAACCTACTCTATGGTAGATAATTAACAGGTCATTGACCTATACATAGACGAAGAAAAAGTTATTCTTTTTGCAGGCCTTCAGGCCTATAGCGTTTTTATTGTTTCTTTCCATTCTTTCTGGTTCTTAGCCTTCTCTCTCCAATCGACTATTCCTCTGTCCTTCAGGTCTTCTTGCTCTGCTTCTCGCCGTTTCTTCCTCGGTCTTCCCCTCTTCCGTGTTCCCTCGAAATTTCTCCATGCTATGTTCTTCACCGTTCTCGTTTCCTCTATTCTTCCCATATGACCTTAACCTCTTGGTTTTAACTACTATCTGTCCCAGGATTCTTGCTCCTGACGTCATCTGCATATGAAGTAATCAAAGAAATAGCTGTTTAGCACTTTTGCATTTGTTACCGTGTGATAGACAGAGAAAATAACAAAAATTGATTTCTGCTATCGCGCCAGTTAAGTTATGACGTGTGCCTAATAGGCCCGGAAATACATACGAGTGAAACAGAAATAGTACAGCACTGTCGAACTTTGGTCGGCCGCCAACCGTCTTCTGAAATTAGTTTTTAATTTGATTTCGTGTTTGTGTGAAATTGTACTGATTGTTTATTTTGCGTTTGCAAGTGGTTTTTCGCTGTTTCCCTGGCCTTCATTAGAATTACAAACAGTTCTTTTCAGAACTCCTTGTGTTGACAAGCGTTTTTCGTATCAGGTATGCAGTCGGCTTCGTAAATTTCTTGGTTAGGTTATGCACAAATGTTTGTTTTTAGAAGCAGTTTTGAAGTCCTTACAGCAATGCCCGACAAACGTTTAAATTCTCAAGCCCAAGCAATGATTATTTCGCTTTTAGAGTAGTACCTACTTTGAAGCAGAGTAAGTAAACGGCGGGCCACCTAACCTCACTTTTTGACTTTGACAACTGACCGGAAGTTTCATTATTATAGTTGTTAAATTACCAACTTGGTGGTTGATCTTAACTCATACATATCCGCGTGTGACGTCAGGAGCAAGAATCCTGGGACACATAGTACTTCCATTATTGTCGCCCCTTCGTATTTTCTGTATAATTCTGCATTTGTTCGTCTTTCCCATCCTTCTTCCGTCTTTTTCGGTCCTAGGATTCTTCTTAACATTCGCCTTTCCCATGCCTCTATCTCCCGTAAAACAGCACTATTGGTTTTATCACTGTGTTATATATTCGAAACTTAAGATTTTCGTGAAATATCCTTGGATTTTAACACTTTATACAGCGCACCCGCACTCGTATTAATTTTGGCGATTCTTCTTTTTATCTCACTTGGTTCGTCGCACTTGTTGTGCGTTAGCACCCCTTGATACACGAATTCCTTTACACTGTCGAAATTCACTTGTGTACCTCTTCTTGTTTATAATGTTAATCTTGGTTGTTCTCTATTTTCATGTCCTGTATCTATTCTCATCACGTTTGTTTTGTCCTGGATTACCTTTGGCGGCTATCATTAGCCTCGTTGTAACTTTTTTTTAGTTGTTTTTCGGTTCTAGCTAGGAGGGCCACATCGTCGTCATACGCGATGCATTGGTATGAGTTGGTGTTTATTGTCCGTTCTCTTTCTTAACCCCTGCTTCTCGTATGATCTTTTCTAGGACTAGGTTGAATGGTAGGGCACGGAGTGGGTCGCCCTGTCTTAGTCCGGTGTTCACCGTAAACTCTTTTGATATCCCGTCCTTTATCTTTATTTGGTTCGTAGTTGTATTCATTGTCATCTTTGTCAGCCTTATTAATTTGCTTGGGATTCCTAGGTCCTTCATGGCATTGCATAAGCTTTTTCCTGTCTATGGAGTTTGATCTGTTGCACTTCCACTCTTCCTAAATCCTCCTTGGTAATCTCCTATGCGTTTTTCTGTGTACGGTTCTATTTTCTGTGTTATCTCTATAGTTATTACATATTGTCCTGTCCCCGTTTTGGTATATTGGGAGTAACAGTGCTTTGTACCATTTGGTCGGCATCTGTTCTTCTTGCCAGATTTCTGTTATTATATCATGTATTTTTGCGTCAGGATTTTACCTCCTTTTTTATATTTTCCGCCGTTATTTCGTTGTGACCCGAGGTTTTTCCGTTTTTCATGGTTTCTATTACTTTTTCTACCTCTTCTTTTGTTGGGGGTTGCTTTCCTCCTCTTCTTGTCCTTCTGTTGTATCTTTTTCCTCTATCTTCTCTCCCTGTATCGGGTTCAGTATTTCTTTGAAATATTGCCTACATATTGTTTTCTTCATTTCCTATTAGGTTATCTTCCTTGTCTTTATAACATATAGGGGCCGTCTTTAATTCTCCTTTTTCTTCTGTTATGTTTTTGTAAGCCTTTCTTATCCCTTTGTTTTCAAAGTTAGTCTCTATTGTTTGTAGTTCTAGTTCTTTGTTTGCTCTTTTAGTATTGCTGCATACTTGTTCTGCTTTCCTTCGCTGTTTTTGGTATGCTAGTTTCTTCTCTCTCGTCTGTGTTTGTAACATCTTTATTCTTAATACTTTTCTTTTTTCTATTTCCTCCTTACATTCGTTATTCATCCATTTTTTTTGTTGTTCCTTTCTTTTCTCTGGGTATATTTTCCTCCGTTACTCCTTTTATTACTTCTTCTAGGCTTTCCCATTTCTGTTCTATTGTGTTGAGTTGCTCTCTGTTTCCTTCATTACATTTTTTCTTTATGGCATTTCTGTATTTTCCTGCTATTTCGTCATCCTATATTTTCCGTATTGTATTTATTTTTTATCAATTTTTGTTTTTTCATGCTGTTTCCCTTCCTTTTTCATCTTTATTCTGGATTCATCCATGTTCCTTGGTATGTTTCGTTTCTCTTGAACGCTGTGCTTACTATTTTCATGTTGTTTTCTATTGCGAAAGAGATTATTCTAACTCTGTATGCTTGCTTTCGCCTCCTGTTACCTTTTTATATATTTCTTCTTTCCCTATCTTCGCATTCAAGTCTCATAATTATTTCTATCTCTCTTCTTGGGAGTTTGTGATAGGTGCTTTCCATCATTTCGTAAAAGTCCTCCTTCTCCTCCTCTGTTTTCACTTCTGTTGGGGCGTGTACGTTTACTATTACTATATCCTTATGTTTCCCTTTTATTCTTATATAGCACAGCATGTCTGAGACTGGTACAAAGCTTTTAATTAATCCTTTTAGGTTTCTATTTTTTAAAAAGCCTACTCTATATCTTCGTTTCTCATTTTCCGTGTTTTGTTTTGTCTGTTTGAAAGTTGTAATATACCATCACAATAAAAAAAAACTAGTCATTAGCGTTTTAGAAGAGCTCTTCAATGAGGCGTTACTGTTTGAAATTATTTTAGTGGGGTAGCTAGATCCTAAAGGGTTGATGGAGAAGGATACCTTATGAGTCTTGACGATTCCCCCACCATGTTGTAGAAACGTGTTCTAGAAAAGTTCAGTAACTATTTTATTTCCAGAACTACAACACATTGTACGTTTTCAAATCGACACCCTATATACAGCTGAAAATACTGTTGTGTTCAAGTGTTACGTCGATGTATAAATAACTTTTATGTATAACATTAACCAACTTAAAAAACTACTATTATCGAATGCCATAGCAATAAATGCAAAGAGGAAAATCAAATTTCTACTACACTATGAACGTTAAAAATAACCAACAAAACACATAACCTTGATCTTGACTGAGCTGAGCTGAACAAGAATTAAATATTCACAAGGGAATATTTTAAATAACCCGATTTACACAATTGTTTCAACATCGCTGATAACTTGAATTCCATGCTTAGTAAAAATAAATTTTATCAAATTTTCATCACAACTTTTCTGCGGTTTTATCTCGGAAGTTGACTTACTGCATGACGGTAAACTATTTCTATCGGGTGAATACACGTTAGAGCAACTTTTCGACCCTTTCATTTCCCCCAAGGAATCTTTGCCCACAACTTCTTTCTTACATACCTCTCTTTTGCTTTCTTTAAGGACTCTATGTTCACCGCTGCTTTCGGTTATGATTTTGATAGCTTGACCGGGATGTTTCGAAATGTTTATAGCATTACTTTTAGCAATGTTGTCAACAGTATCAATGTGACTATTGTTATAGCCTGGCAACACGTTATTATTGCAAACATTAAAGCAAGGATGGTGCGTTGGGCTTGGAGATTCCATGGTGGCGTCGGAAGGTGAAGGAGTTAGGAAATTAGAATTGTACTGAATAGGCGGAAATAAATACTTACTGTAATCCGAAAATGCAGCACAAAAATACGGCAAAATTAGACACCTACAGTAATAAAAAATAATTCATTAACTTACATGTCTTTCGAGCCGAAAAGGGAATGTCTGTGAATGTATTCGATTACTTTGTCTGGTAATAAATATTTTACAGATTCTGACCTTCGAAGGGCCTTTCGAATTTTTGTCGAACTCACTTCATTTCTAATCCATTCTGTTACAATTATAATATTTCCCTGGAATAAGATAATTAGTTAATTTAGTGCTAAGTAAATAATTTCTGCACTTGCCATAAATTTTGTTAGCATGTCTGAATCATAAATAAATTTTAATGGGTCAGTCTTTGCCCTTGTTATAACCACAAGCCCGTGCTGTCCCAAAATAGCTTCAATCTAAAAATTAAAAATCATGTTACAGTGGAGTGTTGACACTTTATACAAGTTTATGTAAAGAATCAGTAGGCATTTTAAGGTGAAAATGTTTGGACTAGTCAGAATTGTTGTTAATGCCTTGTTTGTTTTCATTGCGCAAGGTCTAGGACGCGGTTTTCCAAGCTTCTCTATGTACTGCACCTATCATTGGCTTATTGTACTTCTTAAGTTTAAAGTTTAAAAAAGTGTTAAAAATAATAAAAAAAAAACATAATTCCAAATGACAGCTAGCAGCCTATTAGATTATGGTAATGCGTGTTTTCTCAGAAAAATATATTTAATAAAAATTGTTTTAATGAATGATATTTTTGGTGACTTGCAGATTTTCAATCCATCAGGCAACTTAAAAAGATCATGAAATAAAAAACAAGCCACTAGGCATGATACAATTAATACAAGACTTTGTTGTAGTGTCCTTACATCTTCATCAGCCCATAACCCAGGTGTTCCAAATGATTCCAAGAGATCCGCCCCACATAACAGTTTCACTTGAACAGGTCCAGTACAGCCATTTCTAATATTTTCGGGAAGCCAAACCAATTCGTCTTCATTTATATTATTGTAATCGTTATTGGATCGATTAGCTACTGCGTTTATTTGATTCTAAAAAAAAGGAATTATGAAACTCTTTCATAGGTACAGAAGGCAACATACTTGATGATACTGTAAAATTTTCCGGGTACGACTCCATGTCTCCTGTTTACATTCCCAGTCGGACACCTTGACCCAATCGTTTGATTGCAGGGCAATCTTCAACATTGCCAGTCTATGTGTGGCAGATACTAAATCGTTTTTACCATAAGCATCGTGAACAGGTGAAACCAACCCACCAATAACGATATGATTACCCAATCGATGTAAATGGTCTCGAGCTATTTCTGCAAAAAATCAATAATTTCCTTGAAATAAATTTTAAGAACTCATCTAACTTGTTAAATATTTATAAGAAACATGTATAATAAAGAACACTGGGAATTATAGAAGAGTAAGCATGGATTTAGGTAAAAGTCTACATTAATGAAATTGTATCAAAACTTACCAAACATTCGTAAATGCGTATTCGTCGGTGGATTAAACGAACCACAAGCGAGCAAAATAACTTTCGTAGAAGGCATTTTTATTTCAATTGTTTATTATGTTTAATTATTTTACAAATACGTAAAAAGAGTTATAATCAAAATTTACGCCGGGAGCAAACCCAAACGTCAAAACTGCTATCTCTTAGTATTTTTATGACGTCATCCAATCAATTACCATACACCTGAAGCTAGCAGATTTTAAATATTTAAAACGCGCGGGAAAGAACACAAACAGTCCTCAACACATAATAATTATTTTGGATGTAATTACTTTTAAAATCAATAGGAAGCATAGTGTATAATGTTTTTTCGCTATTTCCTAGCAAATGATAAACCTTCGATTAATATTTAGAAAGAATCGCAAATTATGTTACGCCGTGTTTAGAGTACCGCCAAACGGTAACCAACAGAAATTATTGCTACATAAAATCAGTAGTGGAATAAACCAAAAAAGGTGAGATTTAATCACGGCTGTGGAGTCGGAATCGATATTCAGGATGAGTTTCTAGTCAATGGGGTCGGAGTCCGAAACAATATGCTGACAGCGACATCGAGTCTACGTTCATATTTTGTTTCTTGTTACGGTCCAAAAAAGACTCACGTTACGGCGCCAAATTTGTTACGGGCCGATTCTCGCTACGAGAATTATGGGACAGAGAAAATCGCACGTTGGCGTGCTAAGAAATTTTCGGTACGGCCAAACGCGCTTTTCTTGGACCCGCAAACAAAAAAAGATGGTAAAGGCCAGCGGCTTGCTCAGATGAGTGGGGGGAGGTTCGCTGAAATTGCTTATAGAGAAAATGCTTAAAGTTGTGTACAGGATGCGTCGAAATAAGTGGGCGCCACCTTTCAAGTCCAGCTGGTTACAAGGTTCTTGTGAAAGGCCAAGGACCAACAGCTACGGGAAGGGAACCTACCTTTAATTGTGCCTTCATCTGTATATTTAAAGCTTGCAAAATCCTTACACAACAAGTACAAAAGACACAATAAGACACAGTAAACTTTAAAACACATATAATGATATGAATATTGGTTAAAATATGACAAGTTTAACACCAAAAATCCAAATTACAGAATCTTAATTCTTGAGCACTCAGAGAATAAAACTTGCCGTCGTTGACACACAATATTTATGTTAAAATGACTCTGTGTGGTCAAAGGCGTAAAGTTTACAGGAAAATACAATGTGTAACACAAAATTTCTCTCGTACTTTACACTTCGAACAAATACAGTCCGCAACTGAAGGTCGCTTCCTGTTTCCAGATACTAAAAGTTTCAATAATGAATTTTGCAAGTTGCATGTAAAGTTTCGCTTCACAAAAACACCAAACTGGAAGTTTTTACCTTGAATGTTGTAGACAGGCACAACCTTGGCGGCTTCCAGATGCGGGGTCGAAAATAACTGAAGGAAGACAACGTTTTTCGGAGCGGCTTTGGGACGAGGTATTAAATCCCCGAAAAAGGCCAAATTGCTTTCAACGATGTCAGGCGATGGGCAGACAGAAGGGAAATTCTCGACAATGGCAGAACGAACCAAATTCCAGGCACAACACTTGTACGATGTATTTATTTAGTTCCCTTTAACCTCACAAAGATCCGAACTAAGTTCGACAGGAGCAATTATAAACTTTAATTGTCCAAAACCATGGCGAACATTTGCTATCACTTGTATATATCCGACACTAACAAGTCGAAGTACGTTTGCACTACAGCAAAACACGGTAAGGTAGATCGTAGAATAGCAACGCGCCGCAAGGGAAAAGGAAACGTTCTCCAGGGTTCAACCGTCGCTTTCCAAAGTCTGACTTCCACTGACTCCAAAATACAATGAAAACCCGCACCCCCCCTCAAAAGATTGCACAACCTTTGGAGACATTGCGCTAGAAATTCTAGAAGCTTCTGGAATGTTACAGAAAAAATATCACGTGCAGGTGCAATATTGCCATGCAGCAAAACAAATAAATTCTGAGAAATGTTTTCCAGCGACTCCGTCTGCACGGTGAAAAACATCGCATAAAGAAGAACCTTGAACAAATCTGAGACTCCTTTGTTCATAAATCATTCCAAGACGAAAAATACGAACAAGCTTAACAATGCTTAATTCTTTAAAGACGCAATGTAATCAAAGTGTATCCAATATACAAACGGTAATTAAAATAGCGTAACCAATTCTTACGAAGCGACAAATGAATTAAGAAATTTATTCATATACAGTGGGGAATTCGAAAATAACATAACATTCTGTTTTTAGTAGAGTGCACATTTTGACTTATTTGAATTTGAATTTTGACTAAAATTTTTTTTCTATTTCGGTTTTATAAAGCCGTTCTAAGCGCACTGTTTTAGCTTAAAAACAGTACGTTAAGGAGGCCTATAATCGTACTGTTTTTAGTTTGTTTTTTTACGATGTTGGTAGTTCGATCTGAATTTGAAAGTTTGAAATGTCAGTTTCAGCCACCTGTCAGTGCTGCCATAAGTGTTTATAA
>JABXWE010051198.1:0-13499 GCA_014611495.1 Limonius californicus | reverse complement strand
AAAAGTATTTGGTATCTCGAATACTGGGCATAAAAAGTAATTGGTATTCGAATTGATCTTATTATTCTCGGTATTCGCTATTCGACCGTCATAAACGGTATTCGCGAATACTTCGGATACTCGCGAATACTTGAACTACTTGCAGGTAGTATCCGCGAACACTTTATTATTTGTCGAATACTTTCTCGCAAGTTTGAAACTGATTTTTTGATATTCCACTGGAAATAAGTATAGATAATGTTACTTTGTTTGTTACCGTCTGAATCCAAATTAAAGTTTTATTTTGTAGTTAAAGTTACTACCCAACCAAACCATAAGTATAATCTTCACGCAAATGCCATTTCAAATGCAAATATTCGAGGTATTCGTAACTTTGAAGATACTGAGTACTCAGTAACTTGAATCCTATTAATACGAAGTATTCAGATGCTGTAAGTATTTCGAATACTTTTTAAACAAAGTATTCAAAAAAGTATTCGGATACTATTTTCAGTATTCGTACCCAGCTCTGCTTCCGAATACTAATCATCTACTGATTTTAACATCAATTAATATTAATAAAGAAATATTTCTTTAATATAAATGAAATCTTCACTTAACGTTTTTTGTATTTTTACAATGTACGTGTTACTGACAATACGTAGACAACGAAGCAATATTTGAAATACTGGCATATTCTGTATTTTCTTCCTTAGGTTGCCCAAGAAATTTGCCCGCTCCATTGCGCCAGTTTTGATGAAAAACAATATTCTGCTATACAGTATCCTTCTAAACACTAAATCCTTACATTTCTCAACAATTCTCACGAAAACCGAACGTAACCTTTACACATTTTATACTTTGTCTGCGAATTGCAGAAAATACTATACTTTACATGTTACTGGAATTTCCATTATAAAATTGTCTAAACTATAACAACAATTTTGTTGGGTAAATAAAACAGTACTTCATAAGGGGATTGGAGTACATTATATAGAAATATTTACCCATCACATGTAAGCACTTAAATCTCCTTTCGCGTGTACATTGCCAGCAGAGTTCATATTTCAAAAAGGACTAAAAGGAGCACAAATGCTCGGTATGGAAATTCTGCTGAAGGTAAGCTCATTTTAAGAAGCAAATAATCCGCTTTGCTAAACGTTCAAAGAGACTTACTTAGAATTGAGAATTTACGTCGTATTTCACCCAGAGTGAGATTCAATCGCAAAAGTTGCCCCGGAAAAAGCTTTCGGATCGTCTCCTTCATTTTAAATTAATATGGATACTCTTCATATAACAAAGAGGACCAACTAACATAGCAATTCTCAACTAGTACTATTAAAAAAATTATTAAGTGGCTCGAGAACTTCGTAATTTTAGATTCTGTCTATACTGAGGTGCGCTTCGTAATTGCAGATACAGAAACTGCAATGCAGTTCCGATCCGTCTCAAAGGAAAACCAACCTCTTATGCTCTACTGACTAATCCACGAAACAGCAGTAATAATTAAACTATGCAAATTATAAGCCTCACCTGATATTATAAGCTCTAATCACATCGGGCTTGAAGTTTCACTTTAAAAATGTTACTGCAGCAAAGATGACAAACTCGTATTTATTACTGTTTGTCATTTACTTTCTCATGCAAACACATGACGTTAAGCACATTTTTGTAGATCTAACAAACTCGGAAAATACGATAAAGACATCACAGGCAAATTAAGTAAAAGACGATGTAAAACAGGTAAACTCAAACGTGTATTACCTACATTTTTCTAAATGAAGATTTTCAAATACTATTGGAAAATGTTCCACTGATAATTAGACAGCCCATTATAGAATCATGGTTCGAGATTGGCTTCAAAATCGTTATCCAGATCGGTGGATTCGTCGTGGGGGTGCTACAGCTTGGCCGCCAAGTTCACCTGATCTCACGCCCTTGGATTTTTATTTACGGGACTAACTCAAAGATTTGGTATATCTCACACAGGTGGACGTTATGGACGATTTGACAAATCATATCAACCAAGCGGCTGCAACTTGCAGCGAGTACCAATTTCAATTGCAGTAAGATGTACAGAATGTTATAATGTTGGTGGTGGTCATTTTGAACAGCTCCATTAATTTATAGAAAATTTTTGTATTCTGATTTGTGTCGGTCCGATATTTTTATTCTTTTAATTCATAAGTAAATTGTGTTTAGGTATTGAAAATGATGATAACTACGGTATTCAGCTGTGAATTAGGTCGATTAGGAATACAACATTAAAAAAATGCGGTGATAACTCTACGTCATGGTGGTGTGGCAGTGAGTTGTATAATAGCTGATTTGTGTTGTCAAAAGCGTCGACTGGCCTAGATCATAATAATTAGGTAATATGTATCTTTTAATAGTTTTCCATAATTGCCAGTTGCCACGTTTCCGTTTCTTTTCGTGCTTCGCGTTAAGAAACAGTCGTGCGAAAAATAAATATTTTAGCTGTGTTATATTTAGTATGCACTGCTGAAAAGCGCAAAGAGGCGTTTTATCACGAGTTATGGGACATCCTGTAGAAATAACGTCAACAGAGTAGAGACACTGAGACACGCTTGGTACGGCCGCATGAGAAGAATGCAATAAGGGCAGTAGCCCATGAAAATTTGGAATAGGGCCAGATGGGGCACAGAAAAAAAACGGGCTGTCGAAAGAAAACATCTAAATGATGATTCATCTCAAAATAACAACGAATGGCATTTCCAAAAGACGGTTTGGCCCAAATAGTCTTTTGGATAAACTGTCAGTTACGGATTAGAGGAAATATTCAACAGCAGAATAGAAAACCCGAAAAAAATTAATTTTTAGAAGTATTTTGAAGTTGTAAGCAATCGACAATTAGCTAGATATTTCAATACCAGAAGCTAAGTTGAAGAGAATAACTTTTAAATTAGATCTGAATAAGCGGCCACTACTTAACTGACCATTACAGTGAATTCTTCAGTGGCGGATTGTACTAAAGGGCACAAGGGCACGTGCCCACCCAACCACCAAGATAAACACAGAAAAAAATTCGCATGTAATTCAGTGCATTATTTTAATTTCATTATTTTAACGATGGTATCAAATTTTCCTTCCGCACCAAAGGCGTGGCTAACACGCTCAAAACTATGTTCCGGGGAACGCTCTGATTTGTACCTATTGAGAGGATGATTCGGTTGCCTATCGGTTATCTTCGCTATACGCGATATAGCAGGCGAATGGGGCACCGAGCAGATTGTTCCCGATTTGCAGTCAACGTTTGAATTTGGACTTTGGAGCGCTGTTTTCGCGCAATCGCGCGTTTGAATTCAAAGACGAAAGTGACGTTTTTTCAATGATGGAAGTTAATTGTGTGCAAAAAGATCGACTGAACGCATTGGCGGTCCTATCAATAGAAAAGAAGTTCGTCCAGTCTATCCCGGCTTTTCACAACAAAGTCATAGACGTCTTTTCCAGCATGAAAAATAGGGGAATGGATTTTATGTACAAAAAATAGGTAAGTTTTTTCTTGTGCCCACCCTCTTTCTTAACTCACGAGCCGCCACTGGAATTCTTCCAGAACTTTTATACGGTATCCTTTGTTGCTCTATTATAAGATTATCGTGTTTAAATAGGCAACCAACTTTACAAGATTATTTTGAAATATTGGTTACCTAAGCAACTGCTAGGATTCCACGAGAAGTTTGTAGAATTTATATACAAATTAGACCATAAAAATGATCATCACGAATAGTAAATAAATAGGGGTGGTGACCAAACATATATTATAAACAGTTTGTTTGTAGGAACGATTGCGTAACAGATACCTGCATACCGCCTTTTCATTTGCTGTTTCTATTAGAATCAATATATGGTTTTTCATGTATGTACACGAGGTGCTACCATATCACCTGAAATATTTGCAGGCTTAGATACGAATGCCTGATGTTCAAATACCCACGAGTGACCATTTTACAGGAATTTTAATTTAATAAAATTAATTCCCTTTACCTGATTGGTCACCAAAAAAATATTAGTGAAATACCAAATTCATATTTATTTCAGTAACTTAATTTATTGCTGTTTGTTGCCACTATAAAAATAAATGATGTTGATGTTACAAATGTCAAGTATATAATCTCTCTGTATGACTCTTGGGCTTTCCAAAAAAGTGGTAAAACGTTGTACGCAGACATAGAGGACCTAATATCTAATGCGGACTGCGAACCACGGAAAGCATTTATTAACGTCAAATAATACTGTAATGGGTTGAATAGCCCGAAGAAACAACGAGTTAAAATAATTTTGGTTAGTATGGAAATTATGGCTTAGTCTAGTGTTTCCGCCCTTAAGTTCGGTATGTCTAGCCTAAGTTTGACATATTTACTCCAAGTTCAATTTTCCATTGTCGTTTATTAGCTTGTTATGACGCGAGTGATACAGCAAAGTATTTAATAAACATTAATTATACTAGCTAATAGTTTAACTATTACTACCAACCAAAACAAATAGGTGATGTTGGGTGTTGGGTATGCTATTTACAAAATATGTAGCAGTTCGACTTGGGGCTTGCTACGTCAATATTTTCGCCGTAACTTATTAAGTCGCTACTTACCATCTTGCCATACAGAAAATGAAGGTGCAAACATATAGTCAAGCTCGGACTCTCTTACCTGAAACAAAATAACATCTTAGAACATCATTTATTTTCCCAATGGCGAGGGTGCAGCGTTAATGTGGTTCTACAAATAAACTTGGGAATAACCGTTTCAAGATAATATACAACGAATATTAGGGACGAATAAGAAAAGAGCGGAACTTCGAAATTCATTGAATTTCTAGCACCAGGCATGCATGTGCATTTTCAGTCAAGCTTTCCACATGTTCAACGGAGATAAATTCATACTTAAAACACATTTTCCGATTTCGGCGGGCGCGTTTGCATTTCAGTATTAGGAAGAATTTAGTTCCACGGAACTTGTCTAACTTTCTGCGACGAGTCTGGGCTCTTTGTTATCGTGTCGCTTTGAAACGGTACAAAAGAACCAGATAGGCTGCAAGTTGGTGTACGTAGAAACATGCAAAAGTTGAAGTAGAGCCAGTACTGCGGGCGCTTTCCTTACAACCGGGAATTTGAATAAAACTGAAACACACGCCAAGTTTTAAATAAAATGGAAGCCATTCTGCAGTTTTAGCAATGATAAGATATTGAAGCGGGTGCACTTTCAGTTGACGATATTTCGTGACAGATTATCTTCAGGTTTCTTTATGTTCCAGTTAACTAGACTGGTTTTTAGAAACATCTGACTTCCGAGTGACCTAATTTACTTAATTCATCATTAAGTATACAGGGTGTTCCACATACTGGTTCTGGGGGTCATTTGAAAACATAAACGGCAATAATGTATGTGCTTGCCGAGATACAGGGCTTTAAATGATCATCATCATCATCATCATCATCATCTAACATGGAGCTGACTCGAGGGTCGATTCTGGATACGCCCGCTGAAAATTGATTTTTATATGTAAACATCAGATTGGTTTTGATATTATGAGCTAAGTAAATTTCCATATCCATAAGCAGTTAGAAGTTAATAACTGCCATTTTGTTTGTTGTCAAACTAAGGCAGTTGAGTAAAATCCCTGCTTTTACATCGTGGGACTACGCAGGTATGATTACGATACGACTTTTGTGACGGTAATGTCTGAGAAGCTACTAGGGAATATTGAAGAATATTTCCAAACAGACATCATCCTGATTATAAGGTACAGAAACAGGAACGGCACTCCCTCGATTTCCAGGTTGTATTGTTAAACAGTAGTTTAATGTAATAGACACAGTCGCTGATAATCCCACAATCAGCACTAGTCGCATTTGGGACTATCACAAAGTTTTATGTGTACATTGCACTAAAAGATGTACCATTATCAATGCGTGCAGTACTGCGTCCAGGAGATGCTGTTTTGCCGCTGGCTTGTCGATCAAACTGCAGAAAACGCTGACTTTAGTTATTTTGTCTTATAATCAGATGAGGCCACATTTACTCGAAATGGAATTAATAGAAGATCCAGATGCAATAAGGGACACAACGGTTTTCAGCAACGTTTTAGCATACATGTTTAGGGTGGTATTTTTCATAACATCTTGCTGTCAATACAAATAATACCTGAACGAATACATGCAAGCCGGTACGCAGAATTTTTAAGAGGTTCCCTATTTAATTTATTGATTGAAGATATCCCTCTTAAAGTAATACAATAAATGGGGCATCGGCATGACGACACACCACCTCATCGAGAGTGGGAAATAGTAAAATGGCAGATGGACTAGCCGTGAGGGACCTATTATATGGCCGCCACGATTACCAGATTAAAATCCTTTGGATTTCTATGTTTGGAGCCACATGAAACAGCTAGTCTACAGCGTTGAAGTGGCAACACGAGAAGAATTGCTGCGTCGCATACACCAAGAAATGATCAAAATATCATGCCTCGCATTCATGACTCTCTTCTCCGTCGATGCCATGCATGTATCAGAGCAAGTGGACTACATTTTGAACATTTAATTTAAAATGAAATGGCAAGGTAGCAGCAGCATCCGCTACCGACGCAGTTATTTGTTTAATGTGTTCTTCTGTTTCGTTCAGCTTGTGTTTATTTTGTTATAAAATACAATTTCTAAAAAAAATATTATTAAATCAAAATCCACATTGACGATTCTCGGCCACGCCAGTAAAACACGTCCGACCCGTACGAGCCCAACAAACAAGTCCAACTAAATGCTTTACAGTCCTCTGTCTAAATAATTAGAAAATAATAAAGCAATTATAATCTCTTGTTCTTCTAATTATAGGCCAATGGCCTGTTAATTATCTACAATAGACTAGGTTCTGCGAACTCTCTTTGCACGTATGCCAGACAGGAGGCTAACCTAACCCGTCGAACAATGAAGAGAAGTTCCACTACATGGTTTACGATTGTCAAAGATGTTCGTATGACAACCGGGACCGACAGTTTTACGTATCCTGCGAAGCACGACTGGTTGCATATGCCACTATATTGATCCACCCATCCAAGTACTGACCAGTGCGGATTGTGCTGGACTGCGAATACCGTATGACCTGCGTCAGCAGTGGTCCGCTATGCAACCGATGCAATTGTAACCATTCTTACCACTTCTTATGCATACAGAACATTTATGTTCATTTACTGAGTGTAGAAATCACAAAGGATTTTATTTAATACTCTGCTGTAAAAAAAGCACCCTCACGAACAATAAGTATATCTTTGCAACCCACGATTTTTTTATTATTAAATGTGTAGTCCACATCTTCAACAATTTTTTTTAATGGCAGTATCCCTTAAAATTGCTGTCACCAAATTGCAGTAATACTAATGCGGATGATATGGTCCTATTACAATTAGAAACCACTCATTCGAAAAATAGGTTAATATGAAATTTATTTTTGCGATTTTAATAACATAAAGATTGAGCATCAGTTTCTTGAAAAGTGACCTTCAAGATGTAACAATTTTCTGATGAACAACGGTAATTTCTTCCAGCACAGGATTTCTGCTCCGCAAATGAACGCAAATCTTATAATAAAGATATCTGAAGAAGTAGTTTGCTGAAAAACTTATTAAACCTTATGTCAAAAGAACCAAAAAATACGCAGAACCTTAAAACGAGGTGCCAGTCAATTATTATCGCTATTTAATATTACTTCGATGGACGCCACGACGCCATCATAAATTGTTTGAATTTTGAAATTCCAGTACTGAATATGTATGTATATCAATAATCGAAATTAAATTATCGCAAAATCGATTAATTTTCTAATCAGTTAATCTGATATTTCAACAATCCAGTAGTGTGATATTCAATTATACGATTACTTGAAAAGTTTATGTATACACAGGGTTCTACTGAAAACATTATTACTTATAACTAAAAAACCGCTGCCAATTTATAGTACATATTGTAAATAAAATCATGAACGCCTTAACATTTTCATTTACTGGCAATCGTACAGACTACTGTCACATAAGAGATGGTAATAAACTATAGCGACATATTGTTGCAATTACAGTCAGTAATTTTTCGATTATGAGATGAATTTGCTTGCTGGGGTTGGTCGGTCAATCAATTCTCTTACCACCGTACGAAGACAAACATATTGCTGACTTTTTTTTTGCGTGTAGTACACCCATGCTTGTGGCTCCTATAGTCAAATTTATTTTAACTGAGGGCTACAGGATTAAACGTCTTAAGCTTGAAAAGAGACAAGTATACACTCCCTCGCTCTTTCTGTACCATTACTTAAATGAACATTTTCGGCCCGCCTACGAAAAGCACGTACTACTACGGTGTAAATGCCGTTTCTTGATGTAAGACAAAGATGTTGCTATTCAGCATGTGCGCAACCAATAAGAGTGATTAGCTGCTATCAGTGGTATTCAAACAATGTGAAGATATTTGTTTACCTTTACATAAATATTTCTCAGATGTACTTAAGACCGAATTTGCATTCCCAAAGGTCATTAGTATCTGCCAATAACATTGATTAGGGATTGAATCAGATTTTGGTGCGTAACAAAAGTTCTTTAACAGTAAATAATAGTCAGTCGTATTTAGTTTTGAAGAGACTGTGCATCTATTATCATGGCTACACACAAAAACGCATTTACTGTTAAATGTAGTTGATTATTTCTCGCGGGAAAAAGAAAACGGCGGTCCATTGCAATCGGTTTTTGCAATACATAGGAGAACAGCGGAAGCACTTCAAGTTTCAACAAGCACTGTAGAAAGAGTTTGTAAATTAAGAAAAAACGGCAGTGATTTTAGTAGGCCAAAAAGAATACGTCATAGTAAAAAATGTGAAGATTTGCATGTGGCAATAAAAACAGAAGTTAAAAACGTGATATATAACATGTATCTACAAAAAGAACGTGTGACAGTGGATACGGTACTGACCAAGATTAAAGAAAAAAAATTGTGTCAAATTTCAAAATCAACCCTCGTGACAATGCTGGTTATCACTCTAGGAAAATTGAACAAAATCCGACAACTGCTTGGAATAAAAGTCAATTGAAGTGAGTGGCTACGAGGAAAAGGAATTACATTCGGTAACGAAGCATCCAAAGCGGATTTATTAACTTCTGTAGAACAGCATAAAACAAAGCATTGTCAACGCTATATTGATAACTTAGCGAATTATTATGGCCATGAAGTGCTTCGTTTGCCTCCGTACCATTGCGAATTCAACCCAATTGAATTGGTGTGGGTCATCGCAAAAAACGAGCACGACAGAACTATTGGTATGACACGAGGGAAAGACGACGAAGTAAGGGAAACGTGAAAGCTGGCACTTCAAAAAGTGACTCCAGAAATATGGGCCAATTGTGTAAAACACACAGAAAATATAATAAAAAGCATTTTTGAACGCGAACACGTAATTGACGATGTACGGCCCTTAGTTTTTACAGTGAACACTGGTGATTCAGAAGATGAACTTGATTACAGTTCTGGTTCGAGTGACTCTGATTAAAATAATTGAATGCTTGTATCATATATCATTTATTGCAGTAAATTTGGAAATATTTATTTTTAAGCAACAGATATTTGTCTGGATATTGTTGTATAAATTCATTCTGTATAAATAATAAAGAAAGCAAATGGTTTATCATTATCTTCGAATTGTTTGAATGCCACTGATATTGTAGTTGCAGCAGCTAATCACTCTTATCGGTTGCGCACATGCTGAATAGCAACATCTTTGTCTTACATCAAGAAACGGCATTTACACCGTAGTAGTACGTGCTTTTCGTAGGCGGGCCGAAAATGTTCATTTAAGTAATGGTACAGAAAGAGCGAGGAAGTGTCTACTTGTCTTTTTTCAAGCTTAGGACGGTTAATCCTGTAGCCCTCAGTTAAAATAAATTTGACTATAGCAAACTTTCTTTGGGTTTGACGCGTTGGTAGTTTTTAAGTATTTGTGTGGTATATTGTAATTACGGAGCAATCATTGGTAATTTGTAAATTGCATTGATTTTTTTTGCAGATAAAATATTTTCACTGTTCGGTTAATCCATTACTAATTGATTAATATGTATAGCCACAGATGTAATTTTACAACTGCATTGCATGTACAGAGTAGTCACCCAGAAGAATACCTACCTTTTTAGAAAGTCCCTGTGTATGTATTAAATAGAAAAGAAAACAAACTTTGCATAGATGGCCAAGTAGCTGCAGTATTTTAGTTTGTTTTATAAACATCAACGTGAGTAGTTTTATACTACCCCCGTTTGAGAATACAGTGTGCTGCAATATACTGAAAACATATCCTTTATCACAGAAATGTTTGACCGCTCTTGAACCTCCAATTTTTTTATATAGAAGCCATATCCATGCTTAAGATCGCAGGTGTATTTAAAAGGCTTTTAAATAAATTTAAGCTGAAACTAAACGAGTGAGTTCCACGCAACCCATTATTTCTTCAAGAACAAGGGTCGCGGACGTATTCTGGTGATCCTTTTTAGGCGAACTAATGCAGACCTGTCTACGTACAAAATATGGGACATTTACAAGTCCGCTTTTTTGGAAGCGAGATTTCATAAAACCCCTTCATAAATATTTAAAATGCGTGTCTTGGCAGGACTGTATTTTCGTGTATCTGTACAAACTTGTTGTGCTTTGGGGCCTCCGCGAAGTTCCGAAGCAGCGCAATTATATTCTTTGTCAAAGTGTATTTAACCGTAATAGTGCTTAAAGTTTGCGAGAACGGAAATGCTCTCCGTAGTAATTAATTATTCAAATCAAACTTTTACTTGTCACGCCATTCGCACAATTCGTCCTTACGGCGTTCGAGTACGCACGACATAACCTCACAAACAATTAATTTTCATGCTAACACAGCCGTAAGGAAATCATGTTACATAAAATACGGGTCATCGAGTTTCGCGGTCGCATCATGATAATCATGGACAAAAATCGATAATTATATTTGCATGTTATGCACACAGGATCGTAATACAAGGCTGGAATGCAGAAATTTTCTGTAATAACCGTTCCTTTAGAAGTATGCAAGAAATTGCGAAGAACTTGTATGTTTATACTTCCATATATCACCAGAAAACTAATTTGCTTCTGTCCCCCTAGCAGATATGTACTATCGACAACTTTGAAAACGGCCCCTTTTTTGTAGGGTTTTATCTAAGGACAGAGTAGTGAACGCAATAGAAAACAGAAGTGAATTGTACTAGTTTCAAAAATAACTTAAACCTACAGCGTTTTCTTTATAGGATTTACAGAAATGTATACTTGTGGTAGATCGTACACAATCTTAGGAAACCAACATGTTTACTTAGGAGGAAGAAGTTTAGCATTCAGTTGTTCAGAGTTTTCAAATCAATCAACCAAAATCACAGAAAACCACCAGGCTTACTTAGGATACGGAAATTTCCCATATAATAGTTCTGCATTCAGAGTTCTAAAACCAATCGACCAAAATTTAAATTTCCCATATAATAGTTCTGCAATCAGAGTTCTAAAACCAATCGACCAAAATTTCAAGAAACTAACAGGATTACCTAGAAGATAAGAGTTTTTATTAAATAGTTCTGAGTTCTAAAACCATTGAACCACAATTTCAGGAAACCAACGGGCTTCTTTCTTCTTCAGACAGCCTTGTTCCGCCCAAGCTTGGGCATAGGGCTCCCCTAGGGTTCTCTACGCTTCACGATCTTGCGCCTTTGGGAGCCACCTCGGTCACCACGGACTTACGTTTTTACTAAGTAGTTCCGAGTTCTAAAACCATTGAACCACAAGGGCTTACCTAGGAGACAAAAATTCTATTAAATGGTTTTGAGTACTGAAACCAATCGACCTAAATCTCAGGAAACCAAGATACTAATTTCGAAGATAGAAGTTTCTCATTCAAATGTTCTGACTTTAGAGCTCTAAAACCAATCTACCAAAATTTCAGAAACCAATAGGCTTAATGAGAAGATAGGAATTTCTCATGCATTTCTTTACTACAGCTGGGCTTACTCCCGTAGAGCTTTATCCAGTGCTACGCTCTAGGGTTCGTATTTATGTCTGTATTTTCTGTTTCAGAAAGTTCAAACATGTGTTATAAATAGTGTTATTTATACATACACTTAATTCAAAGTTTCGTATTACGACTACTAAACCGTGAATCCCTACAACGGCCGAAAATCCAACAATTTTATAGTTTATGAGTTCCTTTGGTTCAATGAGCTGCGACTTGCATAAATTTACAAAGTTGTTTCCACATTTTTAATTATATTACATCAACTTTACATAATGAGTTCAAGATCCTACTAAAAATTAAATTTTTAATTATATTATGTACTCTTTCAACGAATTTCATTTGTGAAGTTCATCATCATCATCTGACATGGAGCTGACTCGAGGGCCGATCCTGGATACGCCAGTAGGTGGGTAGGAATTTACGGCATAGGGCGGGATCGAGTGGGGCATTGCAGATATACGAAATATTGGAAATCCGTATAAAGGCAACGATTTTCAAACAATCCTTCCAAATATTTAAACAGAGCCAAGAGTTCCTTTATCCACATATTCGAACACACGCTGTATGTCACCATTGATTGATTGATTGATTGGTAACGGGGGGGGTTTCTGCCCTTTAACACTGCGGCCTCTTGAGCCTATTGTGCATCCCCTTCAGTCGCTATTCGCTGCCAGATAGGTCCGTCCCCTTTATCAGGTCTAGGAGTCTATTGATCAGGCTGGCTTGCGGCAGTATCTCGTTGGGATTAGTACCCTCAAAGATTTGGTATCTTCTACGAGCCAGGGCTTCGCATTGGAATATTATGTGGGAGGCTGTTTCCTCTTCCTCGCCGCACAGTCTGCATATAGGTTCTTCGTTAAATAGCCCTATGTTGTATAGGTGTTGTCTGAAGTGCCAGTGTCCCGTTAGGAGTCCTGTCACTACTCCAATTTGAGTCCTACTAAGTTGTAGGACTGTTTTGGTAAGCTTGTGGGGATGGTTACCCATCATAGTTTTACTTTGTCTTTGTCTAGGTGAGAGTCTCCAGTGTTCCGAATGTTTGGTTGCGATCCATTCGTTGACTGCTCCTCTCACTGTTCGTTTAGTTACGCCGACCACTGGTTCAGGCATTTCCTTCTATGCCTCTATGCCCTGGCACCCACACAAGTTTTACCTTGTTATTACATCAACTTTACTTAATGAGTTCAAGATCCTACTAAAAATTAAATTTTTAATTATATTATGTACTCTTTCAACGAATTTCATTTGTGAAGTTCATCATCATCATCTGACATGGAGCTGACTCGAGGGCCGATCCTGGATACGCCAGTAGGTGGGTAGGAATTTACGGCATAGGGCGGGATCGAGTAGGGCATTGCAGATATAAGAAATATTTGAAGTCCGTATAAAGGCAACGATTTTCAAACAATCCTTCCGAATATTTAAACAGAGCCAAGAGTTCCTTTATCCACATATTCGAACATACGCTGTATG
>JABXWE010051197.1:0-14775 GCA_014611495.1 Limonius californicus | reverse complement strand
TATTTGTGTATGAAATAAGTTTCACATATTTAAAAGTAGTTGTTGATATGTAAAATTGATTTGCGTTATGTGAAATTAAGTTTTGATATATGAAATTCAATGTACAAATTTAAATGTAATATAGATAACAATAAAAACAGCTTGACTTTAAATTAATATTTCTATCATAGCTAGATTTGATGAATTAATATCATAAATTAATATTAAAAAAAAAGGATTTGCCTCATATTTTTAAAAATATGTGCTATGATATTAAAATAGTGCCCATGCATTACGATATTTAAAATTAATCATATTATAAGCTTCCACTGAAACGTAGAGTAGTCATATTTAAAATTGTGATATTTATAAAAGCATTTGCCTCATATTTTTAAAAATATGTGTAATGATATTAAAATAGTGCCCATGCATTACGATATTTAAAATTAATCATATTATACGCTTCCATTCAAACGTAGAGTAGTCATATTTAAAATTACGTATTTAAAAACTGTGATATTTAAAAAGGGTTTGCCTCATATTTTTAAAAATATGTGCAATGATATTTAAAATAGTGCCCATGCATTACAATATTTAAAATTAATCATATTATACGCTTCCATTCAAACGTAGAGTAGTCATATTTAAAATTACGTATTTAAAAATTGTGATATTTATAAAAGCATTGGCCGCATATTTTTAACAATATGTGCAATGATATTTAAAATAGTGCCCATGCATTACAATATTTAAAAATAATCATATTATAAGCTTCCATTCAAATGTAGAGTAGTCATATTTAAAATCAGGTATTTCAAAATTGTGATAGTTATGCTAGCATTTGCCTCATATTTTAAAAATATGTGCACTGATATTCAAAATAGTGCCCATACATTACAATATTTAAAATTGATCATATTATACGCTTCCATTCAATCGTAGAGTAGTCATATTTAAAATCGGATATTTCAAAATTGTGATATTTATAAAAGCATTTTCCTCGTATTTTTAAAAATATGTGCAATGATATTTAGAATACTGCCCATACATTGCAATATTTAAAATTTATCATATTATACGCTTCCATTCAATCGTAGAGTAGTCATATTTAAAATTACGTATTTAAAAATTGTGATATTTAAAAAGGGTTTGCCTCATATTTTTAAAAATATGTGCAATGATATTTAAAATAGTGCCCATGCATTACAATATTTAAAATTAATCATATTATACGCTTCCATTCAAACGTAGAGTAGTCATATTTAAAATTACGTATTTAAAAATTGTGATATTTATAAAAGCATTGGCCGCATATTTTTAACAATATGTGCAATGATATTTAAAATAGTGCCCATGCATTACAATATTTAAAAATAATCATATTATAAGCTTCCATTCAAATGTAGAGTAGTCATATTTAAAATCAGGTATTTCAAAATTGTGATAGTTATGCTAGCATTTGCCTCATATTTTAAAAATATGTGCACTGATATTCAAAATAGTGCCCATACATTACAATATTTAAAATTGATCATATTATACGCTTCCATTCAATCGTAGAGTAGTCATATTTAAAATCGGATATTTCAAAATTGTGATATTTATAAAAGCATTTTCCTCGTATTTTTAAAAATATGTGCAATGATATTTAGAATACTGCCCATACATTGCAATATTTAAAATTTATCATATTATACGCTTCCATTCAATCGTAGAGTAGTCATATTTAAAATTACGTATTTAAAAATTGTGATATTTAAAAAGGGTTTGCCTCATATTTTTAAAAATATGTGCAATGATATTTAAAATAGTGCCCATGCATTACAATATTTAAAATTAATCATATTATACGCTTCCATTCAAACGTAGAGTAGTCATATTTAAAATTACGTATTTAAAAATTGTGATATTTATAAAAGCATTGGCCGCATATTTTTAACAATATGTGCAATGATATTTAAAATAGTGCCCATGCATTACAATATTTAAAAATAATCATATTATAAGCTTCCATTCAAATGTAGAGTAGTCATATTTAAAATCAGGTATTTCAAAATTGTGATAGTTATGCTAGCATTTGCCTCATATTTTAAAAATATGTGCACTGATATTCAAAATAGTGCCCATACATTACAATATTTAAAATTGATCATATTATACGCTTCCATTCAATCGTAGAGTAGTCATATTTAAAATCGGATATTTCAAAATTGTGATATTTATAAAAGCATTTTCCTCGTATTTTTAAAAATATGTGCAATGATATTTAGAATACTGCCCATACATTGCAATATTAAAAATTTATCATATTATACGCTTCCATTCAATCGTAGAGTAGTCATATTTAAAATCGGGTATTTCAAAATTGTGATATTTATAAAAGCATTTGCCTCATATTTTAAAAAATATGTGCAATGACATTTAAAATAGTGCCCATACATTGTATTAGGTATTGCTGCATCACATATTTTTATTCAAACAGAAGTCATGAAGTAATTTTAAAAGCCGTATATGTCTTGCCATAAATAAATTATACAACTGTGTATTAATTATATCCACAAATCACTTTATTTTAATAATATTTGTGTTTGATTATTTCATTTAGATGTTGTCTACACTGGTTTCCCATATTACAGCCACGCCACTCAAATTTAATACTCAATTTCAAAATGCCACAAACAATAACATTGTCAACGATGAACCGGTGCTTTTTCTTCCTTTTCACATATCGGGGAATCGGAGTGTTATTACTAATACATCTCAATCTAAGCGGGCGTAGGATGGAAGCATGTATTCCGTTTGAAGCCGCTGCACAAAAGATAAGTTAGTTTGTGAACAGAAAAATGGGGTAAAACTTCTTTAATGCGCTTACCCTGAAAGGAAAATTACTGTAAATTGCTTCTCATGACAAAGGCATCTAAGAGCCTGTATGGGACGCAAGACTTCCAAAGTGTTTTAAACGGTAAATTATGACCGAACACTCAAATAGGCGAAAAGCTTGAAAAGAAATTCTGTAAAATTTCAAAATTGTTGTAAGTTGATGAAGGTCAAGTATCTGTAGGTTGGTTTCTTTCATTTTATTGATTCAATTTGCTCCATTGATTTCTCTTCTTGGAGTGTGGAAAATTTTCGAAAAACTTCAATCAAAGCTTTCCTGTAAGGCTCTATATGAAGATTTTTATTTATTTAATTTTTCTGCAGTGCTATTCCATTTTGTTTAAATACAAACGCTAATCGGCACAGATATCAGCATTACATTTCCAAATTGGCAAGAAAATATGAGTAATTCCAAGTCTGGACAGTTTTATATGACATACTATGTATTATCTAGAAACAAAACAACGATTTTAGATTAGATATGCGGTTCTTGATAATTCTACGATTATAACAATGATAATCTACCTTAAGCAGAACTTTGGTGGTCCTAGAACAGGAACTCGCCTTTTTCCTTTCACCTTGTGGTACAAAACACTACTACAAACCCTCCACTCATAAACACCCAATAAAACCGATTCTATTCGTAAACGGAAAAATCCCTAGCCGTCACATCTTAAGCCGAAGCCCTCGCAGAAAAATTTAGTAGCACCCAAACTGGTGTAAGGTGTCTTGGAAGATACGAGCCTTACATTGAATGCCAGTTTTCCTTATTTGTAACTTGGAAAACTTGCATTAAAACTTTATAACAACGAATTTTTACCAGTAAATATGTAACAGGAAGTTCGTTTTGGCATCGTACGCTGTAAAGGAGGGCCGATTGATTGGTGAAATTGTGCAGCAAGAACTTATTTCTGAAAAATTAGAAATTGCTTGCAAGAGCCGTGGGGCTACCAGTTCACTACTTTCTTTTACAGAATTTTTTACAGAATCTCAAAGCACAAATCAAAAATGGAAGGTAAAGCTAATTTTACAGGAAATTAAATGAATTAAACACACCGTAGAAAATATTAAGGTACCAAGATCAAATAAATGAAAACAACTTTTTACTGGTTACACTTACATATTACAAAATAATCTGTGTGACAACAGGTTCAAAAGCTACAGCATCTGTATACTGGGTTTACGCCACAAACGAAGGCTTGATCGATTTAAAACATTTTACACTGAATTGCGGCGTATTGGTGGTTTACCGGCGCATAGAGCCTGGATCAGGCTTCGTTGGTCGATAGCCGAAGGCATAGGGATATGAAATCTTCCTGAGTTCGGCAAACTTTTATTTGTTAACAACATTTTAACAGAGTAGCTCTACATTTTTTATTGCACCACTCGAGACGCCACACACACATTCTTCATTAACTCGGAGGCCACTTTCTTAATCCTCCGCATCTTTCGATTTGCTTGACAGGACCATTTACTTTGAAAACGCGCACGTTCAAGCGTTGGGATAACTCGTTGCGAAACGTTAATATCCGAATTTAAATTAGTAAAACCAAGAGGAACGTCACAAATCACTTGCTTTTTTCCACGACTAGATCTTGCGTATCTCCGTACCGTATCTACGGCGTTCATTATTTCCAGCCGCCCAAAGAAAAATCATTTGAAATCTCCCTGCGTAAAATTGACACATTGTGAGAAACACCAGGTTACCCTCGTTGCGGGTACGATGTTCTCCTCTGTAACATAAAAATTATTTATATTGCGATTTCATGCTAATTAAAATATGAATAAAATGAATTTATTTTTGAGTTGTATAAATAATATACAGATCTCTGCAGCTTATTCTGCATATTATTCTTTACATTTAGTTCAACAAGAATAGACAAACTAACATAATTATGTTGCAGTTGCTTGAATAAAGTCGCGACATAATTTTTACTTTCTGCAGCTACCTTTTGCCTCAAATTCCCCTAAACATACTATATTTTTTTCATATAGTTTAATGTAATTTGAGAAATATTTGGCAACACTTCGGGATCACCACAACATACTATGCTCCGATAACTTCCAACATAGTTCCTCGAAGTTATTAAAGATATTAAAATAATTACTTCCCGGAGGGCTTGTCTCAATGTACGTAAGTTAATAGCGACGTTTACATTTGTTTTAAGCCTAATAAAACCTGCAAGCGCGAAAATCTTGCAGGGATTTTGTCTTTACGAGAGACGAGAGCTTATAAATAATTTATTAAAGGTAACATAATTTAATAGGGAGCTTGAGTGTGTGCTGGCTTGCTTTACTGTGTGGGCTTGAGATACTAATGCAATAAACGGCTAATTCCCTTCCTAAGTGGTAACCGTTTGGTTAAACGCTGCTTTTCGATGCAAGCGCACATTTTACGGTGGTATAAAAGACGATCTGCTTAAGGATTCTTCTACACAACTATATATTTATTAGTTGTACACGCAACATAATCATTTATACCCCAGAACCAACAATCCTGTAACTGTTAATTTTGCCTTACTATTATAATACTCCATTTTCAAATGTAAAGTTTGACAAGGTATTTTACGAATATCGCGTGGCATATTCAAAACCTGGTGTTCAATGAAGGATATATTTCAAGGTATTTGTAAAATGCTTATAACTTGGAAGTTTTAAATATGGTTAGCGCTTTGAACTGCATAGGTAATATGTGAAACCATTTGGCTGCAGCCTCACACTCTGATATGATTAGTAAACCATTGTTTCACGAAGAAGAAACCTTTGCACCTTCAAATTTGCTGGTGGTTTTAAACCTTTATGAGATAATAATTTGTGACCAGTATGTTGATGTTCCCTGTATTCTTTGTCCTTGTAGATTACCGAAAGCATGCTCCTTCTTTGTCTGCGACAACCGACACAGTTAAAATTACCATTGAAATATACCTTGTTCTGTAAGGTTATTAACGAGTTAACCTAAATTAAAATATATTTATTTACTATTGTATCAGCAGCGAGAACAATGCAGAAGACGACAAGAACTTGAGAGGAAAAGAAACGACGTCTATCTTTATAATTCAAACAGACTAAAGAAACTAAACAAAAAGCCTTAACGTTTTGTGGAACATTCCTTTATTTCTGGTACAATTCCTTGTCTATTATTCATGGACAACTTTGTATTTTTTATCAAAAATTAGAGAAAGACCATTGTGTTTTAATGGATCAATTAAGTAATGTCGCTCGTGTAGCCTACGTCTATAGTTGTAATTTATTTCAAGGTTTTCCAAACAATTAATATTTGGATTTCTATTGAATTTTGTTAAATTCATGTTTGTAATACCTTTGTGAATATATGAAACAAATAATACAAGACTCGGGAAGCAACAGCTATGAGGAAATGAAGAGAAAGGCCTTAGATAGGGGAACATGGAAAGCTGCGACAAACCAGTCCCAGGACTGACGACCATGGAGGAGGAATACCTTTGTCTATAACTTGATGGGATTTTATTACAATCTGTTCAACCAATCACATATGTATGCGGAATGCGCTCATATGGGGGTCATAAGAAATCAGTTTTTCTATGCTTTCCTAATTTTAGCGACAACTGTGTCGTTAAAAAGACCAAGGGGTTCAAGATAAACATGTAGGTGGGTTGCTGATCTTCTTAATAGATGATTGTAAAGTTTTTAAAGTTGGGTCTTCAAAACATGGAACTTTGTAGGAGCAATGGATTATGTTATCCCTCAAATATCTCTCAGGTTTGCTTCACATTTACTCTACTCTACTTATTTTTATGGATATCCGTTAGGTATTTATATAAATTTTGTTGGCTTCTACCTTAGTGTTGGGAAGAAACACATGGTAAAGAATAGACCGGTGTTTAACAATGGGACGAAGAGGCTGTCGATGATGATGAGGTAGATTTATATAAAAATCTTGATTTAATCAACGGTTAGATAAATAAAACACCATGAAAATTTGTCTCTGAACGTGAGAAGTCCAATTCTGGAAAGTAGAACAGAATCCACATAGGTCGATTTCTTAGTGCAAGTGTCTCTCAGATTCTGAACTTAAACTGAATAATGATATACTATTCGCTACTTGTAAGCGAAAGTTGTAGATAATATAGAATTGGCTCCTGAATGCCCTAGATTTGTGTTTAATGCCTGTTTGAAAGTGCTGCTTGGTGTGAATCTTGATAAACTTGCAGATAAGTTCTTTGGTTAAAATAACTGTAAAGGAACACAAAATATCTTCATACTGATTCTCCCGGGTTGTTGTAGAATAACATTTATCTGTCGAGAATGTTTTTTGTCACTGTTTACTTCCATTCATTAAAATATTGCTGATCAAATATGAAATCGATAGTGCACTAGCTTTTAGAGTGAACAGCGCATTTGATTTTTAATTCGTTGGTCCCATTTCTGTTGGCTTTGCTTGGTTAGGAATATCCATTGGGCAACTTAAGAAAAGATTGCTAAGACAATATATGATCGTGATACCACCAAACAAGCCAACAAAATTTGGAGAGATAGTTCTGGATGTATGGTCGATTCGCTTATTTGTCGATTTTTTACAATAGTCATATTTCTAAGTATTTTTCGCATGATATCAGAAATTCCAATTCATAAGCTGACAAAATTTACACATTGCAAAAAATAGAAAGAGGTTTAGGGTGTAAAAGAGAAATCGATAGAGTAGTGGATAGAGGATTCATTTGTATGGTGATATTAGGGTTCAGTTTACATGAGATAAATGGTATCAAGAAAAAAAATTGTGTATTTAAGGATGAAAACGGTAGGAAACCATCAGCAGCAGCGACTAGTACGTATGTTCACGCGTAGTTTGTCACGGGCCTAAACGAAATTGTGATACATAAACGAAAGCATGCCCTAGCGTAGCTCAGAGGAGGAGGGCGGTGTTGATTTTGTAAAATACACCGCTCTTAAATTTGATCAAATTTGGTATAAAGTTGTAATACGTGAATATACGGGAATAGATCCGGCACTGCTCAAGCTCCACGTTATTTTCAACAGCCAATCCGTAGGTTGTGCGTGATGGAACCTACCTTTTCACGTAAGTGTTCCTAAAAGAAATGTGAATTTACTAGCCCCGTTAACAAAGGGGTGCAACAATCACTCTCAGCTGTCCTTACAGGAATTACACATTACTTTTAACAAAGATCAAAATAAAATAGAGTTGAGGTTAACAAGGCATTTAATTAAATTAAAGAAGCCGACAAAATACACGCAATATGGTTAAATGAGTATAATTTAGTAACGAATAAAGATCAACATTATAAAAACAGTTTGAAACGAAAAATCTTAATATTAAACAAGGTCAGGCACAGGTTAACCCAAAACAATGAAATCTAAGATAATAATACCTGAAAAGAAAGATATTACAGGAAGGCCTTGTACATGCAGTATTTTCTTAGATCGCTAAAGTTCTTCGAAAAAAACATAAAAATATAAACTAGTTTCAAAAGATTGCACAATCAACGGCATGCGTTTCAGGTGGCCTCCCCCTCGACAAACTAAATGGAGCAGCTGAGGTGTGGCTAACAAAGGTTTTGAAAATTTACTTTTTCCGATGGAAAATTGGCCCTTCAAGGGGGGTGTTTGTGTCAGATTTTTAAATCTTGCATCATACGACGAAATTTCCCAAATCGGTACTTTATGCGATATTTTTGGGATTTTTAGGAAACTGAATATTCCTCTTTTTCGGACGTACCGTGAATGGTATCACAGAAAATGAAAGTAATTAGGTATGTATTTGTAAATTTCACTGATTCGTACGCCCGCGGGAAATGTTAAATCTGCGTAACACTCAGGTCGAGAGCATGAGCCTGACTTCTATCGTTTCCCCGCACTTAACAGTGTGAAGGTTCTGGTTAATGCTGTGTTGGCAGGAATATAAATAAATGTCGCGCATTCAGGGTGCGCACAATAAAAGCGGCCGAACGTCATAGATTACCATGACTATGTTTCTTAAATTTTTAAAATTATTGGTTGAGTATAATCTATCAGGTAATGCATTCTCACATTGAAACATTTCATTATGGAGAACTTTTCTCAAGAATAATAAATTGACATATGTTATGATTGCGTGATAGTAAACATATTTTTAAATGCTTTCTGGAAGGTCGAAATATTCAAACGAATAGAGTAACAAAATGTATTCACCAGTCAATAGAAATGATAGAACAGCAGGATACACACATTTATAGGATATTCTTATTGTTTTCGATCAATGTCTACAAAGATGCATCTAGTGTAATAGATAAAGTACTCATTGGTACTAGGTATCGTTTGGATGCAGATCACGCTTAATTTAGATGGGTTAAATGTTTTCGATAATCTATACCCATAAGTTGATGAGAAGGTTCCCATGAAGAGTAAAATCTATAAAGGACCACAAATAGCAATAGGAAATGTGGTTCCGATTAACTAGATTCATGGTCTTCGTATTTTTTGAGTATTCAATGTTCTGCGTTGGTGTATCTTAAAAAAGAGTAAGATATGGAGATGAAATAACGTAACAAGAACTTTGACGATGGAGAAGATGTCCTGAAAGAATAATCGATTTACTTATCTTTGTATTCCTTGATACTAGACTTATTTATAAGCATCGTCTGGATGGTCCAGCCCACAAGCTGAAAATATGAAATGCTTCGCATGGATTGGATGCTATACTCATTTGAACCACGTATTACCGTCATGTTTAAATTTGATGGGTTAATGTCTTCAGTAATGTACACGTATACACCGAAAAGTTGTCAATTGAAAGATGGAATTGCCAGAAAAACGTATAATAGTAGTGCTTCCTCTTCTGATTAGCTGAACGCATATTCCATGTGCTTCTTGGGTTTTTAAAACCAATCGCTAATGTAGATACGAGTCCAATAAGGTGATCCATTATTATAATAAACCATCCGAAGATACAGAAGATCACCCGGAAAAAACTATGAATTGCCTTAGGTTTGTTTGATTCCTTTGACTCGCTTGTAAATATTTTCTTGATGATCTACTAAATCCAAACCCATCAGCTGAAACAGTGTGTATATCAGGGGATAGAGATGCAGATAATCATATTAAAAGAGAAATTGATAGTGTATTTGCTTGTTACTTTCTTGGGCCCAGGTCTATTGAGATGTTTCCAGAACAGTAGTCTATTGTACGACATACTGTTTGCATAGATTGGAAGCAAAACTTTACAATCAGTGTATACTACCAGTTGTAGCATATAGATCTGAAGCATGAACCTTCACCAAAAGCTTCATAAACAAACTCCGTGTCAGCTAAAGAGCAATGAAAGAAGGTTGCTGAAGATAAGTCTGACAAACCACAAAACCAATGAATGGCTTCGAGAGAAGTAGTCGATATAGTCGAACGAGTGGCACGTTTGAAATGGTACTGGGCTGGCCATGCAGTAAACAGAAAACAATGATGTTTAACAAGATCATAAGATGGAGACCATGAGTAGAAAGTCGAAGCAGAGGTAGACCCATGATAAGTTATTCAGCTGGATTGTGCTGGTATAGAGAAGCACAAAATAGGAAAACATGGGGAACTATAGGGGAGCTCTATATCCTTAACAGGATAGAGAATTGTTATCAGATAATAGTTCATTGATGAATGCACATGGTAGAAAATCATAAGGAGTAGTTCGTAGTTTATCTTTATCTAATTAGTTGAATGCATGTTCCTCGAGATATATTTCCTACGAGAGGTAATAAATAGTGTATTGTGTTTTAAGTTTTATATTTCAAATCATTTTTGCATGTGTAAGCATATCTATTAGATTTAATGTCAATAAAGATTAGTTTTATCAGATTACATGAGGGGAACAACTAAACGAGTGTATCGAAATGGAATAGCAAACGATGTATTATCAATTTTTGAATGATTATATTGTCAATAATTTGATGTATAGTACAAGAGGTGCATGGGCTAATTATTGCTGGCATAAATTTTAAGCCAAACAAGTGTTCTTCAGCACGATAGTTGCCTTAAATTCATTATTTGGTTGGTTTTAATGACAACTAGATATTCGGTTAGTCCATGTTTGAACTTAATAAAAACCACTTTAATTCGAAAATGAAACAAGTCTTGCCTGTTTGATACAGAGAAACAAGGCATTTTCTATTTCCCTTTAGTTGTAATCTGTAGCACATTTGTCTTGTGTTGGTTGAGAGAATGATGTTCCAGCCGCGACTGATAAGAAGATAAGCCGTGTAAAATGTGTTCGCAGGCCGTTGCGCAAAGGTAGTTTTTTTGTTCTCACGAAATATCTTCTTCACCAATTCGCTATTTGCCGTGTCCACTCCTTCCAAGCTTACTAAATAAATGGGAAGATTATCGCTAAGTTGTTACATAAACAACCAACTCATTGTGATTAATTTACAATTCTATCCACCACCATAATCATTAGTTCTGATCCAATTATGAACAAATCAATCAGTTCCACTTATATCTTACGTTTCTGTATGTGTGGTTCTCAATATCCATATTTAAGAGAATTTTCAGTGACTGATTGAACTTGATTTTATTGTGCTGTCAAATATAAAAGGGGTTGCATACGTAATAGCCTTCACATCAGGGGTGTAGCTGTTTCCGGAGTTTTCCTTCTCCGGAAAAAGCTCGACACCATATCAGTTAATGTTATTTTGATTTTTCCTGAGCTATTAATGGATCTTTTCAGGCAAACATACAGTTTAAGAGATACTTTTTCTTAATGTGCCTAAGATTTAAATTACAGTCAAAAATATGAATTGAGATTTTCAGTGGTGTAACTGCATCTACCATTTACCATTAAAATTGAGGGCTCAATTTCTCCTTAAAAGCTGTGAACTCTATATAAATTGATATCCTGTAACAGTTGGCAAAAAACTTTCTGCAAAAGCGATATTTTTTAAAGCACGCTTCTATTTTATGCTTTTACAGACATCAAAACTAAATAAATAAAATGTATTTAAAATCTCGTTACAGCAAGCACTGTAGTCCTAAACAATTATGAAACATTCCCGTTTATACAAAATGTAATTAAATATACTTGGAATGCTGGACTCCCCATAGTGTAGCATTCATTTCCAAATGAAAATATTACGTTCCACTCCATATTTAAATTGAAAAGTAAAGGTAATCAATATGATGTTTGAGCTTTACTACCAGTTTATTTCGCAGATGCGAATTAATGCTCGACTTAATGGTTGTTTCCGAAAATTAATGGTCTCATTTTAACAAACTGAGAGACTAATTGAGTATTAAATAAAGATTTACCGAAATTTTATTAAATGAAGAGTGGAAAACCTTCATGTTTGCTTTCAGAATTGGTCAAATAAATTTATATCGAGCTCAAGATTGGGTATATTCTTTGAAATATTGCTGAAAATATTTTCTAAAGGAATAAAACTCTGAACAAGTTTTTAATACTTTTTAATTGATAATTAAAGTAAAATTCATCATCAGCTTGGTGTTACAGCTCTTAGTGGGCCTCGGCGTCCTTTAAAATCTTCGCTGAAAACGACCGAAAGATTGACACAATGAACGGGGTAACATTTTCGTGTATGGTCGAGAACCGTTAGGTTACAGGAGTCGAACCTACCTTTTTGTGCTTCATCCTTGCATTAGTATATCTCACATAATTCACACAAACAGGAAAATACAAAAAATTAACAAGCTATAAATTATTTAATACTCTGTATATCCAGGGCGATTCTAAACATGTCGCAAAAAACTTTAACAATGTATAGTTGAGGTTATTTAAGTCCTAAAACATTAATTCGTTTTATTTAAATTCGGCGCCATTGCGGAGATATTGAACTTGAAAGTTTTATACTAAAATATAAATCACTTTTTTGGTTCTTGTCCCATTTTTATAAACTCCACCGTTTTGACAATCTAACAGTCCAACCTTAATCTTCAGTCACAATTGACTGTGAACAGTAGATGAAATGTAACCCAGAAGTGACCCGTTGGTTTAAAAATGTGTAAATTAGAGCATATATTGAAAACGAGATAGTTACCATAATGAATTTTTGCAGCTTTTGGGCCAGTATTTTGTATGTTTTTTTTCGACAATTTAATATTTAGAGAGTTATCTAACAAAGTTTCGAATAGAAATAGAAATAAAAAAAAAACACCTAATTTCCAAATTGTTGAGCAGAAGTTTTCACTTCTGGGTCAGATTTCATTTACTTTTCAAGCACAATTGTATATTTTTCTTAGCTGGAAAGTAGGCCTAGACTTTCCAAACCGACGGATTATATCAAAATGGAACTAGAAACAAGAATGTTATTTACTTTTTGGTGAATTCCTGTAAAAAAACTTTGAAGCCTGTATTTCCGTAACGATTTAGGGGTTAAACAACCTCAGCTACACGCTGTTAAAGTTTCTCGCACGTGTTTGGAATCGCTGTGTATGTTAAATAAAGGGTCTGTACAGTCATACACGATGCGGATCAGAGCTAGACCAGTTGTAAATTGTTCACAATCATGAATGTAAATATATGTATAAAGAAAGGGTTTCGGGACGTCCGAACTTTTGCTCGAGCCACCACTGACTACGACATTACTTGTAAAATCGAGTGAAGACTGCGTAGTCAATAGTCAGCTGACTTAAAAACATAAGTAAAATTAATTATTAAATTACTAAACAACTGCTACCAACAACTTCTTATTCTCTGAAAATACAATTATAGCTACCTTTCACATATCGAAGCACTTTGGGAATAAATACTGACAGCTTACAATTTCCACAAATATCTAAAATATGAGTAGTGTGTAGCTTGCTTGACGACAAGGTAGAGAAAGTAAGAATGTTGCTTTTCGTTTGAGCGGCGACTCAAAGACGAAAGAATATAAAAACAGCTACGCTGACGTCATTGGCATGTAACAAAGAAATGGATGTTGCAATAGTTTGCACCGTAAGCGGATTTTCCAGAACAACAAAGAAATGCCGAAGAACCGGTTGTTTTAGGTACCAAAAACGATAAACTGAGGCACAAAGTTCTTGTTGAAACGGAGAAGTTTCACTGGAACGTTAAAGGGCGTAATGGGGTTAATTTTCATCCGTATGAAACCATAAGAGAAACCTCACGGTTCCTCCCTTGTTTCTATTTAATCCGACTTTATCGTTGAGTCGTATTTCGAGGAAACGCCACCATAACTTAATTACAAGAACAATTTTAAAACCACCCTATTTTCGCTGAGCACTAAACGTCTGCCTGCTCCAAGCGAGCAGGATAAACGCTCATCAAAAACAAACTAGTCGCAACCGATTCATAAAACAGACTTCGAAAAACTGCAAGCTACATCTGATAGTATGAATGAATAAAAAAAATTATTGCTATAGTAGAATTTTATGCCAAACCTTTTCATTTTTTATTAGAACTAGTCAAATTAGCTTTAAAATATATTAGTCGCCTGAATTATTTCTACGTAAAACACATTTCGAATATCTGAAATGATTTACTGATATCTGAAATTAGCAGAATAGTAGTATAGCTATCATCAAGTATTTATTATCGTACTGATATGTTTAGCTTAAATCGTTTCAACAAAAATATTATAGGTAGGAATTTTAACAAAAGAACATAAAAATTCTGCTCGCATTATATATTGTATTTATTTGGATTTGTTTCTCGCTTCTGTATTTGTAATCCGATACAATTAAAAGAATTTTATATAAATTGTTTAATTATACAATACTTTACACAATATATTTGTTGTGTCTTTTCATATATTCTTAACGACCTATTAGTCACTGAATTGCCTTTCCTTTTACCTTTTTATACAAACATTTTGACGCTTGACAGCTCATGCAAATGCACTACTGTCAACATAAGGCCGACGCTAGACCTTTTGACGTTGGGGACAAGTTTTCCTACATGCTATATATATAATATATATATATATATATATATATATATATATATAT
>JABXWE010051196.1:0-22569 GCA_014611495.1 Limonius californicus | reverse complement strand
GATGCCATGGCCAACATAATAATACATTTAAAACATTCTCAGAAACGTGCCATAAACTAAATTGCAGTTTGGTTGAGACATTTTTCAGTAATCGGTATAAATCATATTTGAGATTAAATAATTGTATTCAGTTATAGAATGTGAACAAGAAACAAAATCTAAAGCAAAAATATTTATTATTAAAGAAAATTATAGTTAATAAGTATCAACGCACATTGCTTTGCTAAAAACATTGTAAAAGACCTTCATAATATGACCATATAATATGTGATCAAAAAGTTTTCAAATTAGGGAGGGCCATGGAAATTGTATGCATGTCGCATATTAAACCATAAACCAATGCCAATTTAAAACAACTATCAAAATCTGTTTAATGTAGTTGTTGTTGTTGTTGGTGGTGGTTATTACGACGAGATACGCTTTGAGGTTAAATTCAATTTGCTTGTGTTTACATTCTAAGAAATATACACAAGATATGGCCGGTATGTAACATGACAGCTACGACATGCCTTGTAGCACTCACAGCCAACCCCAATTTAAAAACTTTTCGATTGATGGTTAATTGATTAGATATTTTTCAATATCTGTAAATATCTGAGATAGTAAATATGAACTAAAATATTTACAGTAACTGTGATTTATTAAAAATATTATACAGGATGTTGTAAAGCAAGAGTAAAGTATTTTAAAGTCATATAGTATGGCTTAACTGAAAAGTGCGAATGAACAGGGGTTATAAAATCAGTCGTTTTCGAAGTATTTGCAATTTTATTTGTTTACTAAAGTAATTTCTTTAATATTCAATTGTAAATGAAACTATTTATATACCATCTTATTAAAATTATCTCAACAAATATTCTTTATTTTTTAATTTGGAAATGCTTGTAAGTGATAATGACTATTGAAAATGTTTTTAATTATGGATGTCTCTTTTTGAACTTACAATACAAATTTGGCGCCATTTAATCTAATAAGCGTCTAACAAAAAATGTTTTATTTCACAGTTATCTTCTAGAGACCTAGCAAATTCATCATGCAGTGTTTCAAAACGGAAGAATGTATAAAAATCTTGTAAACTTTTACGAAAGATTGCGTTCTGTTGTAAAAAAAACATAATTTCCTGGCAGTGTCATTTCCTGACATGGTGATATGAATTGGGCTTAGAGGTCCTGCTATCTAACGCCTCTAGAGTATTTCTTTTGGGGTTTTGTAAAGGACTGTGTACTCGACGAGCTCTAGAACAACATGCGTAGAGTTATTGATGAAATTGGGCCGCAATTGTGGGAAAAACTAATTAAAGATTTCCCCAAAAATGTAGTTATCTGTAGGAACAACCGAGAGGATATGTGGCAGATATTTTATTTCTATCATGATCTCGATGTCTCTTCTTTACGTTTAAATGAATAAACTGCCAAGTTTCTAAAAATTATAAGTTTTATTCAGAAAAAAAAAATCTACAAGTCACATGCCTCTGATCCAACGGAAATTGTAGATAGTATTCATGTGGCATTCTAGAAAGTGTAAAATCATCTTTTCAAAGAGTATAAGTTAAATCTACTAAATAGGCTAAAAACTAGCAATTATTGTTTAATTATGAAAATATGTCAAAGTGAAGTAGTTCACTCACAACTTAGATGTATGGTAGCTATCTGTTACCTATCATAATTAATTTTTTTTGAATACATGCAATTTTTATGAACCAAACATGGAGAGAAAATTGATCATTACAATTTCCAAGCAACATCTGCTCCAAAGAAAACTAAAGGTCAGACAAACAGCTTGCAGGGCTACAAACTCATTCAATCGGAATATTGTGAACGTTCGATGAAATACATTGTATAAAATAGAAAACGTCGTATGAGGAAGTTTGTAAAAATTACACATTGTGATATCGTAATCGTTGAAATAGTTGAGTTAATCACTTGGAAGCGTTAGAAACCCGACTAATGCAATTAATATACCCAAGCTTTAAAAATTATCAATAAGTTAATAACATGGTTATCAAACGGTGAGCTATCTGCAATATTTGCTGCTAAAGTATTTCATTTAACAAAGAACTTTTGGTGCTACGTAAGTTGTTTACACTGCAACTTGAACAAAAGGTAAATATAATTTTATGTAATGAAGGTGGGTACAGCTTTAGTTTCAGGAACAATTTAATTAAAACCGTTCCATCTAACTAACTCCTACACACTTTGCCTAACGTTTCTCTCGATTTCGTAATTTAATTTTCTTTTAACATTGCTTTTAATGATGCTGTAGGAGGTGCTGATAAGTGTTACGATTATCGATGTGTTCGCAGTTCGCTGCTTTCAACAGTATTTAAGACTTTAAAAAAGTAATCTAATATTACTATTTTACTGATATTAGATATTTGAGATTTTCTTAAACAAATTATCGCTAGGAATGTTACCTGCGATATCATCGTTGTTATTTTAGCTAGTGTCGTTCAATCAACAAGGAAATTTCTTTGAAAATTAAGAAAGTTTAAGACTTGTCATATTTAAGAAACGTGTCTAGTATTTTAGTATATCAGTAGGGAAGATAGTGGTGTTAAAAATTTACAAAATATGTTTGTATTTAGTTTTCATGCCTGTGCTATCCTCAACAAGTAATAATATTAAAATAGAATTATTTACACATACTATCTGAGGTATGGTGGTAACTTCAATTCCATCAAAGCAGTTATCAAAAATCGTGTGCTGCAACCCACCACACACAATTGCCAATTCGGTTGGTAACCACAGTAACTTACTGGCAGAAACCTTCTCTTCCGTGTTCCTATCTTAGTGGTGAGGGAAAGCACGTGGCAAAGAAGAGGTTTGTGCCCAGCAGTTGGACGAAAAGATCACCAACGAACAAACTAACGAACTAATGTCTGAAGGTAAAACTGATAGTATTTAAAAGAAATAAATAACAGAAAATAAAAAGTATATTTGCTTGAACTAGCAACAGGTTCAAAATCAGGGATCAAGAGGAACGTGAACCCGCTGAGAAAAATGGTGAGAAATAAGACCTAGATTACTGCCAAAATTAAAATAATAACTGTATGCATTGAAAATACAAGGAAAATGTGTGAACTTCGGTGGGCAATGTTTGGTGATTGCTCTGTTATACAAATATGTAGGGTAAACTCGTGTTAGTTCGTGGTATAAGATATTTGCCATGAAGTTACTAGCAAGTATTTTTGGTTGCCTATACTACCACATTAAAGAGCTGCTCTTCAGCATTATTTTAACATATAGTTTATCAGTGTTGCAAGCGGAATTCTGTCAGCAGTGTTTTCTTTAAAAGTAAGTAATTTTTATCAATTTTTTAAGTAGCAATATTCTGATGTTACATTTAATTGATCAACTATGTTAATAATTAGTCTAGGAAAATTTCTCACAAGGTAGATAACATGTTGGTTAATGCATATATAATCTCAAAGGGCATGGGTTTGAACGCGGAACGGTGTACCGATCTTAGGAATTGGAGGGAAATTTTTAGTTTCTTTCTTTTCTAAAATCGTAGCTTCTGAGCAGTAATTAATAACTTCAGTCAAAATTTAGACAATATGAAGATGTAAACGCCTAATTGCATTATTGTTATTTAAGTAATACATATATTACAGTTTTAGATGCCCCCTCAAAAGAAAATAGCGAGGAATAAATCTAAAGACAAATTTGAAAGGAATTTATATTCTTGCACTACGCAAGATGCATTAACAAAAATAAAAGATGAAAATTGGTCAATTTATAAAACTAGAAAACATTTCCAAATACTTTGGAGCACATTGAAAGATTAAAAACCAAAATTCTTAAAGGAAATAAATGACGAACCTCAAGATTTGACCTTCCTTAATCTTAGTAAAATGGGAAAACCATTTGCTATGAATGTTGATTTGGAATCAAAGCTTGTTCAAGATCCTACTAAAATGCAAGAAATGGGATTTGGTCTTACAGTAAACCAAAATCAGGCATGTAGCTTACAAATTTAACCGAAAAATCAGGAACTTTTAGTCATTTTAACAAGGAAAAAGCAATGGCTGAATGTGGTGGGGAAAATTTAAGGAAAGGTATGGTTTGAGACAACCCGAGGTTTGAGACAACCCGAGGTTTGAGACAACCCGAGGTTTGAGACAACCCGAGAACCTTTCGATGAATAGGGCAAACATGGCAAGCCGTGAAAATCTTAACGGTTTTTATGATAAGTTGTATGATCTTGCCCAAAACTTGGGAATTACAAATTTACCTGACCATGTTTGGAACGTCGATGAAACGGGCCTCATCTATGTTATGAAAGCAAACCGAATTGTGACTCTTGTTGGAAAAAAGTATGTGTATAAACAAGGCTATTCTGAAAGAGGAATAAACACTACTGTCCTAGGATGCATTAATGCTTCCGGCCTTTCTGTGACCCCTTTAGTAATTTTTAAGGGAGTGAGGATGATTCCTGGTAGTTTGATTCGTTTATCAAAATCAGAATGAATAAACACGGAATTGTTTGTAGAATGGTTCAATCATTTCCTAACTAGCATTCACCTAGGAAGACCTATTATTCTAATTATGGACTCGCATGCATGCCATCTCAGTATAGACGTTCTATCACTTGCATCTGACAGTGACATCCACATTATACCATTTCCAGCGCACACAACACAATAGTTGTAACCGTTGGATATTGGAGTTTATAAATCTTTAAAGTCGATACGGAAAAAGCAATTGGATTGTTTTATCCAAGGGAGAAGCCAACAAGGTTTGACTTTAATCGAATGTTAAAACCAGCTTGGTTTTCGACCTTTCTACTAAATATTATTATTCACTATTTTGGAAAGACCGGTGTATTTCCTATAAACAAGAACACAATTTCAGATGAGGCATTAGCACCTTCTCTTATAACAGCAAAACATCCAAGTGCTGCAAATTCTCCAGCTCTCTCCAATATTTCAGAAGAAGTAGATTTGCTGCAATTTCCTAAGTCTCAAAAGGAACATGTTAGTCCTCCTGATTCTTTGGCAGAAGTGGTTTCTTGTAGAAAAACTTCTTCAATAAAGCAACCATTGACTTCTAAACTTAGAAAACAAATAGTTGCTCAGTCCGTAAAGCCATCAACTTTTCAAAATGGAAAAACATCAAGTCCTCAGGTTAAACAATCAGCAACTTCTCAACATGGGAAACGAATAGTTGATGTTCGGCCTGGAAAGCCACCAAATTATATATTTGGAAATATGTAACTTCCTCACCGTAAAAGGTCTTCTCAGTTTGGAAAGAAGACGAAGAAGACTAAAGAAGATTGGTTTTGCGAATCATGCGGTGAGAGCTACAATGATTAGTAAATAAAACTGGTTCTAAACGGATCCAATGCAACCTCTGTGTAATTTCGTACAACTGTTGGTGCCAAAATCCAACAGACAAATTAGATTTTATTTGTAATGGATGCATGGATACCGATTCTGACGAATCAAAATACTTTCACGAACATACCAACACAGTATCACGAAGTGGCCAAAGGTACCACGGAGTTACCAGTAGTTATAAGCGTTATACCTTTTATAATTTTTTTTTAAATTTATTATGAATAAAATTATCATCTATAGTGAAATGTGTATGTCAACATATAACGTTTCAAGGTAAATTGCAAATTTTCAAAATAATCAGTACTTTAATAGGATAAAACCAACATTATCACGAACTAACCCGAGTTTACCCTGCAATACGAAATGCTATGTATTTTTCCTTTAAATATAGATAATGTACAGGATGTGCCGTACAAACCTGTGTTGTACGATTTTTTTTGTTGATTTAAATTAACAAAAAACGGAATATAACAGATATATAGGAAAGTTATTCTTTTTAATGAAGCATCATATATATTCTTACTAATCTAATTGTGCCACTTCTTCCTCATATGTTTAGTTTAAATAAACTTAAATATTATCAACAGAAATATAATAACTTTTTTATAAACCAAAAATTACTCTTTGTTGAACAACCTCTTTAGGTAATACAAAAGTTCAAGGTATTAACAAATAATGATGTATTCTTTAGAAGAACGTTGAAACATTTATGAAACTTTTATTGTGTGCCGAACAAATATGATTAGAGCTCCAAGGGAGCATCGATGAAAATATCCGTCTCTACCAAAGTAGCTTTTCGAAGTAGTTCTAATAGCTTTGCACCAATCAATAGTTTGGCATGATCCCTATGTTTTACAAAAACAAATAACTTAGACGGATTCAACAACAATATTTTACTCCACAATGAATCTATCTGCTCAACAGAATTAAACAAATACCGTATACGAATTTTTAAATAAGCTTAAACGTTTGGTCTTGTGGAAAATAATATAATTATTGATTCGATTTGTACTGATTGTATTTTTAACGCTATGGATTAGTTGTATGTAGGACGAGATTGTGATAGATTAGAGATCAGCGCGTTATATTTCTATGTTGAAAATTTGGGATTCAATTTCCAGTACCGGAACATCGGATCTTTAACGGCTATTTTTCCTTTCAAGGCAATGGCAAACCAGCCAGATATTCTGCCTACTGAATCTTCTCTGAAATAGAAGTATTTACACTGCCCGTGGTTCGGAGCCCCTGCTAAGCTGTAGGTTCTCTAGTTGTGTGGTATTTTGAAACGCGCAACACAGGCAAAGGAGGGAAGATCGTTACATCTCGTAAGAGACAAAACATACGAAAAAGAAGTAAATATTATTATGGAAAATGTAATAGACAAATTATCAATACATCCACAATTTTAAATTATTTACCAACAAGATGGCAGAGAGGTTTTCGGTATGGATTCTCATAAGACGACTTTATCGTTGGCCACCAAAAAATTCCTACTTTAATCTATAGGATTTACTTTTAGAGGTGCTTTAGAAACAAGATATTTACTCATCGTACGCATTAGATTTTTAAAAATATTTACACATTAAACAACCGTTTTTTTCCTTACATTTAGTATATTTTATAGATAAACCAAAACTAGTCGCATTCTTCAAAATTACGTAAAATTATACAAAACTTAGTGTATGAGAAATGTAGTCAACAAACATTTACGGAAATAAACAGTGATGTAATTGTAAAGGAAACACCATAAACATATGTCGTTTAGTAAATCATCAATTGACGTACAAGGTGAGACAGCTATGTTGTCCCACTTAAAAGTGATTGACGCAACCCAATATACATGTATCGCAGCAACTGAGATTATTGAGTTTTTTATAGTACAGAAATGCACCACAAAACCGTTTTACTAATAATAGCGGTTAGTATTTAAAACAGTAAAAAATAAATAACAGTTCTATTTAATTCAGCAACTGGTCAAATTTGCCTCTATCCACTTCCACACATTTTCTAATGCGTTATAAAAACGACCTGCAGACGTCTAATTGACACATACGCTTCGATTATTTTATTTTGTAAATCAAGTTCATTTAGTACTGTAGTACTACGAGTACCTCCCTAATTGCATCCCAAAGAAAAAGTCTAATATCGCAACTTCTTAGTGGCTACAGATACACAGCTCCTCTTCTAATCCAATTTCTCCAAAAACATTATTTAACCAATTCCTAACAATCATGTTGATGCAAAATGTTTTTATCGTTCAATGAGTTGTACATCTTCTAACAATCAGGGTAAAATATTTTGTAGCAAGAAAAGTTAATCTGTCCAATTAAATTTGTATGGGCGAAGTGTCGTCCAATAATATGGTTAAAGTAGTCGCAATGCAAGAAGAAAACCATACCTGCCAAGTTGCCGAGGGTGTTAACACCGTAAAGTCAGATTGGCTAGAAAATGATATAGTGTCGCAACTTAGGGTTTTCATTTTAATCCTACACTGGTCTTCTTACATTGCGACTACTATACCTACCATTCCACACCAAGCAGTAACAAAAAGAAACTCTTGTACGTAATAGTGCAAGTTATGCACATTCACCTTACCATTCTCTGGAAATGTTGCCTAATTGCTAAACAAAACAATATACAATTTAAAAAAATTGACCCAAAGGAAGTTGTTTCTGAACGATGCGATGTTATGAAATTGCTATCTTCTCTGAGGGTCATTCTCATGCAGTTGATGCACCAAAATAACATCATAGGAATGAAATACATTTACTTTCAAAATTCTTCTAACTGGAATTCTACTAATATTAACGTTTGTGTTTAGATCTCTTTGACTTACACGGATATTCTTATTCACTGTCTCTAAAACTGCTAGTCCATTTACATGCCGAATGTCAAAAAGTTTCAAGACATATAAATATTATTTAGGCGATGAGCTTCTAGTTGGATAGCGCCCTGATATATAAATTGCGCTCTGCAGCCGCATTTTTGGGCATTCACCAAAAACAAGCCATAAACCAGTTATTTGGTTATTTTAAAACGTCTTACCTATGTAAGTAAAGTGACAGCTGGGCTTAATATTGGCATAACTAAGCAGCACAGATCAGTGTAATTAAAATAGAGAAAACTTGATTTTAGTTGGCATGCTGTATGTGCAAGGGTGGTTCATCATTTATTGCCCCTGATATAGAAGCAAATGAGTTAAACATTTGAAGCAACTTTATTTCTCAACGTAACCCCTAAAAGGTTAACACACTTAGTATAACGATGATGCAGAGCCTTTATATAAAAACTCTTTGACCTACACTGCAAACCACTTATTCACAGCAACCATCACCTCTTCATCGTCCGAAAAATGAGTTGCCCGAAGATGTTCTTTTAATTTGGGGAACAGCTGAAACTCACTGGGGATCAGATCTGGAGAAAATGGGGGTTGTTTTAAAATTTCAAATCTTGTATTGTGGATAGCAGTAGTAGATACACGGCTCTTGTAAGAGGGAGCGGTGTCTTGGCGGAACAGAATGCCGCGTTTCAATATTCCACGCCTTTTTTGCTTTACAAGCTCACGAACATTTGATGATGATGAGTTTTGCATAATAGTCTCCCGTTACTGCGTGAGCACGTGGGAAATAATCAATAGGAATAACTCCCCCAAAATCGCAAAACACTGTTGCCATTATCTTTCTGGCCGATGAAGTCACACGGAACTTTCGTGGGGGTGGGCAACCACGACGCCCCCATTTCATACTCTGCCGTTTTGACTTTGAATTAAAATGATGAACCCAGGTTTCATCTACAGTTACAAATCTTTCCAAAACTGAAATCAAATCCGTGTACATTCATCTCAAATTATTCTCAGTAGTGAGAAATCTCGTCCTGGGACATTCTTCAGACTCAACTCCTCGTACAAAATTTTTTCAATGATTCCTGCGGAAAAGCCACATGTCTCAGCAATATATATGACCGTAATTCTCCGATCACGCAGCACCATATCCTGAACCAAATCAATATTTTCTTGAGTGGCAACAGTTTTGGTGGTCCAGCACCTGGGGCATACTGACACGACTATATGACAAGGTAGAATCACCCAACATTTCGGACATGACATTATAAATTCCTTGCGGTGGTTAAGTAGGAGCAAACTTTTAGTAGCGAATGTTTAAATCTCTACTCAAATGCGATTACCAGTCAGCAGGTAGCATGTAATCTCTGGACAATAGCGTTGGTGCTTGTTGGTCTGTGGTCAGGGCCGCATTTAACTTTCTTGGCAATGGCAGTAAAATCCGGCGATGCAACTCTTTATTGAAACTAGATATAATTATAATATATATTATCTAATGTTGTGATAAAAGTATCTAGGTAAGATTAATCAAAATTACCGGATGACTGACCGCCTATTCCCTGAATATTGTTAAATATCTTAACGTTATAATGAGTGCTGTTGTCCACTACCGACGTAGGTAATCATGTAAAAATTTGTTTTGCAAATGAATCACTTGTTTTCGAAAGTATGTTAATTTGGTTATTGTTCTCGGTAAATTCAGTCGTAATTTTGACCAGTCGCAGCTACACATGGCTTTCTGGAGACTTTTCGAAAGTGACGATAATAACCAATTTATGGAAATTGCAAGCAGTGATACCGACGAAGACATAGATGTTGTAAATAGTAGCAGTCAAGTGAAAATATAAATTTTAAGTGCAACACGCCAGCATCTTCCCGTTGAAGCGCAGCAAATAATTTTAAACAATTATAAAAACTTAAATCCGAACTCGGCCAACCAGTACGGCATTATGAAACGTGTTGCAGAATTGAAGTCCCCTACATTACATTCCTAGATGTGTAGCATATTTATTTATACATTTACTAATTTTCCTGAATAGGTTCTTGATCGCCTACCTGCAACGACCCTAACACTTGCAGCTTACCTTTAAGTCAACAGCTTAACATTCCCTACTAAAAATTTAGTCCAACCGTAGCCCTTCTTGAAAAGATATTTTTATCACAGCCCTTGTCTCGGATTTTTTAATTTTGATACGAGAGTAGGCTGAAAGCTATTGCACACATGCTTGTAGAGCGCGAACAAAAACAAATAGCAAGGTCGGACAAAAAGTACATTAAAGTACAATTCTTAATTTCAAAATCATATATTTATTTTTCAACATAGCCACCGTTAAGGCTAACACATTTCTCCCAACGTGTAACAAGTTTATTCATTCCGTCACTAAAAAATTCTTCACTTTTCTCGAATCCAGGACTTGACAGCTGCCTTCACCTCATCGTCCGAGGTGTAATGATTACCCTTGAGGTCTGTTTTGAGTAGAGAAAAAAAATTAAAATCGCAAGGCGCAAGATCGGAGGAATAAGGAGGGTGTGGAATCGGTTCAAACTTCAGGTTTCGCAGAGCCTCTCCAGTTGCGCGCGAGGTGTGTGGACGAGCGTTGTCATGTTGCAAGATTATTGGCGCCAGGCTGCCTCTAACACGACAAACTCGATGTCGGAAGTGTTCTAGAGTATGTATGTACTGAGAAGAATTTACCGTTGCCCCTCGTTCACATAACCTCGGTGAGCATCCCAAAACACAGTCAAAAGAAGTTTTTTGCGGATGGTTGTGTTTTGAACTTTTTCGCCTGAGGAGAAGACGCATGTCGATATTCAGCGCTCTGTCTTTTCTCTTCCGGGTCGTAATGACGGACCCATGACTCGTCCCCCGTCACAATATTCAAAAGAAAGTCGTCTCTTTCGTCACGGTAGCGCTACAAAAGTTGCTCGCAGCATTCCAATCACCGCTCTTTGTTCTCGTCTGTGAGACGGCGTGGTACCCATCGTGCACACATTTTACGGTATCCCAATTGTTCAATAATGAAGCCGATACGTTCCTTGGATATTCCAATATGGTTTGCGATACGCTTTTGAGCGATTCGCAGGTCATTTTGAGTCAAATCGTCGACGAGTTAGCGATGTTTATCGTCTGTGGCAGTGATCGGACGTCCGCTGCGTGTTTCATCAACAATTATGGCTTTTGCAGGTTCGCAACCACGAAATTGTATTACCCATCGATTTACAGTAGACCTATCAACAGCATCGTCACCATAAACAGCCTTTAAACGACGATGAATCTCAGTAGGAGTCACTTTTTCAGCAGTTAAAAATTCGGTAACAGCACGCTGTTTAACTCGCTTTGACATAGCACTAGAATACGTCTCCATACTTCCGCTTCTCGAAATACACTGGATGAACGCAACGACCTCAAACCTGCGCATGCGTATTGAGGGAGAATGTTACTTCCACAAGCCACCTGGCGCGCTTCTGAAGGTCATTTCATTCGCGTTCTACGAGCATGTGTGCATTAGTTTTCAGCCTACCCTTGTAAAATCACCAGAACCACGGTAGTATTAAATGTATAACTTTTATTAACAAGAAGACAGGTACCTGTAACTTGACATATATTAATGTCAATAACCGACGTATCTAGGAAAAAGATATTCATTTATCGGGCAATGTTTTATATGTTAGGGACAGTAATTGATGAATCATAACCTTATTTGGGTGGCGTCAACCACGTTTAAGGGGAGAAAACTTAGCTGGCCCATCCTGTATAGTATTTATACACGTAAATATATATGTAAAATAAACCAATTAAAAGAAAATGTTTGTGATCATCTTACTCTATGAAAAACTTGTTTTGATTCTTATATTATTGATTTATAAATAGGTTTAAATTTTGGTTAAATAAGGTAAACCTAATTTTGTGTTTTATTAAATACAGTTTAAATTCCTAGCCAAAGTATAATGGGGAAGTTCTATTACATTGCCAGACCCCATTGCCGTTAATTATCCGTAGAAATCTAACGATTTTGTAATTTATGCATACAAGGGTAGCAATCTAGTAATTTTAAGTGTTTTTGGCAGTTTATAGCGTTGAACTTCAGATGCAGATCCTAATTTAATAATTATGTAACCATTTCGCCATTTCAGTAATCCATTAGTAGTTAATTGTTTACTCTCCAGTGTAGACGAAGATAAATATGCTGAGTACAAATATCCAGCCCTGGTGGAGCTTTAACTCAGCTGAAGGCATATTAATATGTTTAGCTTGTTCATATTTCAAAGCAATTTTAATACTACCATCGCTTAACAATTCCAAATAAAATTTTGAATATTCATTGCGGCCGAAGCCGAAAGTCATCCAACGCTTATCAGATATAACCAGGAATTATACTTCGGTTTACACTAACCCTTTTAGTTTTATCTCGCGGAATATTCACGTAAATTTCAAGCGAGTTGATGAGTTTTATCTATGAAGATCCTCTTTCGTGCCTTTAGGTCGAATTAAATTCGAACAGCACCCGCGAGGATTTTCCGCGAATACCTACATTTCTCTTTTGTACTAAAACAAACCTTACCTCCAATGAGCATTGTGCAGATGCTGAAAATCTTTTCATTAGTCGTATTTGCACTAACATTTCCAAAGCCGACGCTTGTTAAGCTTGAGCAAGTAAAATAAAGGGCTGTCACGTAGGAATCGGCGTGAGAGACATTCTCAATCGAAACTTTCAATCTCTCGGCCAAGTTATGAATCCAACCTGAAAAATTAAATTTTATTAGAGGTGGTTTTTCGTCACGTTTTCCGCAACGCTCGGAATGAATTCTTGAAAAGCATTCTCACGCTTATTCGAGAATTAAATTTAAACAGCGTTTAACACGAAAGTTTAAAAGTAAAACTAATAAAATATAGAAATATTAATAAAATATAGATCAGAAAATCTAACAAGAGGAAAAATTGTTTGAATATTTTGAATTCCATAACAAATTATGTAATTGAACTTTCTTGTGTGACGCGAATACTTTAGTTTAATTTTAACTTATTAGAAGCCATTTCTAAGAAAGGAAATTTGCTAAAAATGCTATTTAGAGGTTTCCTTGGAAATTCAAAAATATGCAAAGTTTTAACAATGGGATTTCTTAAATAGAACTGATTTAAGTTTGTTAATTTTCTAGAATGTTCGGTATTTTTTCGTTTAATTCGCCTAATATACACAAAGAATTTAGAGAAATTTCAACTTAGAAGTTAGCCGTTTGTTTTCTAAGAAAACTTTTGTACCAGCAGCTTTAATTTTAAGTTGCTAATTAAAATTTAGTAAACCGTAAACACGAACACAAAGTCGTGAAGCAAAATTTATTACGCTGGTTAGGAAAGGCGTGATATTAAACAGGTGTCTAATAAATTAGCAACCTGTTAACAGGAGCAATTCGAAATTTAAGCCTTTTTTACGATCCTTATTCTCCATGCTTTGCTTCTCCGCCGACCTTCTTCGGGTAAGTAAATTTATTAGTCTGGTTTTTGATCAAGAGGCTTCTAGCAAGGAGTTACCGATTTGGGTTGTGATTCACGTATTTAGATTACCAACGAACACACAGTAACAATACATTTTATTCATAATAAAATACAGTCGAACTCCCATTCAGTGATTTTCTCTACATAATGATTTTTTTGTGAGAATCTTGACCTACAGACTCAATTACATGTAACAATACCTCTATATTATGATATAAAGCCTCCATATTGTGAAGTTTTTCTTTCAAACTTTTACCATATTACTCCGGTACACAGGTAAAATTTTGAGTGGATTGTACAATACTATTTCTTATTTGTATTTTTCCAAGAATCGTTTATCTTCTTAGTCAGGCATACATTTAAGATTTTAAGCGGATTATATCATTTTCAAAACCTTCACGGAAGTTGTACTTCTGTACAGCTAATGGAAAAGATTATCATGATAAGATAAGATATTCTTCGGTTTTCACATTTTTATTGTGCAATTGATCTACCATTGTACATGTATTTGTTAGTTGTTATCTTGATGTTGAAGTAAGCAGTTCTTTAAAAATTGAAAAAGGAAAATGTTTGAGAACTATTGAAGATAAGTTAGGGGTACTGGAGGTTGTCGATAAGGGTGCTAACAAAAATATGTCGTTGCAAAATTTGGCATTGTTGCCGACTATCAAATATATGAGATTAATTTCACAGGTATACAAATTTCAATTTTAGGAACGTTGTTTTATTTCTGATACACTTATTCTTATATAAATCGACCATTCTAAATTCAATGGTGTGCTTAGTTTTCGGCTATCACATAAGGTTTTTTCGAAAATAGGAAAATGTGCTTGTTCATTTTTAAATTTGATATATGATCCTTTGCGGATCTGAACCCATTTCCCAAAGTTTCATTAGTCCTAAAGACTGTCTTTATGCTGTACCTTCTAAGAACATGCCCAATCTGATCAGTAGTGCCTTTACTGCAAGGTAGAATAGCTAACCCTTCTGGAGGTGCCAGTTCCTCCTTCGCCTTGGGCTGTTCAGCATTGCGGATTGCTCTCTGAATTTCTGTACAACCGTTTTGTTGTAACGACAGCAAGAGATGAGTTTGCTCTTATTGTAGGTGTTCTGCATCTGAGATTGGAACTGCTCTAGTTGTCAGAGTTTTTAGCACAGTTGCTTTCTGCATCGGGTGATAAAGACAATTTGCATTTAAATGCCTGTCTGTATGTATATATTTTCCTTCTGTAAACTGCGTGCCCCAAGCTGCCATCTGGTTTACGTGTAACATATACGTCTAAGAATGGAATACTGCCATTTTCCTCTAGTTCCATTCTAAATTGGATAATATTATGAATTGAGTTTAGGTGTACTAGAAATTGTTGTAGTGTTTGGCGTCCGTGAGATCAAATGACGAACGTATCGTGTACATATCTAAAAAAGGATTTATGTTTAAGATCAGCTGCTGTCAAAACTTTTGGTTTCAAAGTCTTCCATGTATATGTTCGCAATAACAGGTGATAGCGGTGAACCCATAGCCGCTCCTTCAACCTGGTCATACAAGCTGCCATTCCAACGGCCCGGTTTGGGCAGGCAGGGCCTACGAACAAATATTGCTCAAACTTCTAGAGCAAATGCTTGTAAAGGCAGACACGCTACAGGTCGGTCCCTACCTGATAATGCTGGGTGTAGTTCCCAAATGACGACGCGGCCTAAACCGAAAGTAAATCGTAATACTGACAGTTCGAGAAACCGCGAAGACCTCAAAGAAACCATACAGATTATTACATTTTTTAATGAAGAAAATTTTCTATTACATCCTGTTACTTCTAATGATGACAACACTAGTTGTTTAGGGGATTTTTGAGTATGGTACGAAAGCACACAGTAAATAGTATTATACTGGTCTTGGTTTAGTTGAAACACATGGTATTTTTAAAGATTTTGCAATTTCCTAAGGGAACTCATATATTTTTAGAATGGAAATATAATAAATTTTTGCAGAACAACAGATTTTAGTATATTCCATTTATAGTAGTGTTGTTTTTTAATATTATTAAGTAGAAAAATTTAACTACTTCTAATTTGAAGAAAATAAAATTACACCTAAACAGATTTCTTTTTTATATAATCTTACAAGTTTTAAATAATTAGAACCCTCCTCTTCAGAACTCTTCAGAACTCTACATGAAGTTGCTCTGATGTTTAATTAATAACAACCAATAATCAAACTAGTCATGAGAACATTTCCTATTTACCTTAAACTTGTTAATTGAAAGCCTTATAATCATGTTTTCTAGTTGAATAATCCTGCCAATTTGTTTGCTTGAATAAATATATAGGGCTTCGAGAAAAGCCGCCACGCATTATTGCCATGACAAAAAATCAGCTTTTCTGCTGTAATCCTGGATTAATAATTATCGTAACAGGAATGTGTGTATACAGGGGACTCACAAAATGTTCCCAATATGTACTTTAGCAAATGACAACAATCAAACATTGATTAGAGTATGAGCAACCATAGGACAGCTCCATTATCTAAATGTTGACAATGCGACAACAACATCTGTATGTATATTAATAGCATAAATCAATAGAATGAATTATGTACATTGTATTTGCTAGGTAAGATTACGTATAGCAAACTATTAACATGGCGAATGTTCATAATCACAAACCAGTGTTCTCGAAAACTTGCGGTTTACTAAGAAGTTCCTGTTCCGGATACGAGTATTGCTTGCACAGTTTAATTAGCTAAGTTAGTTCAATTCTCCAGCTTTATGTTGTAACAATTTAAAACTGAATATTTTATTTTTCCGCAGTGCTGTTCGTTAAAAATAAACGACCCTCTCTTACCGCTTTTCAAAATGAAAAATCGTTAGCACTTTATATTGTTTTTTCCTTTTATGCTTATTCGCACACAGTACCAGTAAAAATACAAACAAATAAAGCTGCTTTGTCTGGTTAGTTGTCGTAAAACATCCCGTAATGCCCGTATAAATTAAGATCACACATGTGGAGAGAAAAATTAGACCATATACGTTGCAACGTGGATTACACGGTAAACGTTTTCAACTGATACAAATTCGAGGACAAGGGAACGTATTTTTTAACAATTTATTTTTCTTGTACGTGGGATTCCTGCGCTATGGAGGCTCTCGTTGCTCGTATCGCTTTTTATCCATCTTAATACAGTTTTATTGAACAGGATAGGTTTGCTTTCTTAAAATACACTTTCCTTGGGTAACGTGAGCCAGTGGACACAACAACATAAAATCGTTTTATTTGAAAGAGATTTTCTTCAAAACTCCATTATGATAGAGCCCGGAAAGTAAGCCTTTATTGCAACGTTGCAGTTTCGTAAGCTTTCCAGATTAAATGAAAAATATCTATGTGGTTTTGTTGCCGCTTGAAGTAGAATTTCATTAATCTCGGAGAATAGATCGTTAGAATGTGTTTCAATTACCGTTAAGATAAAAAAAGTAAAAACTAAACACAATCTTGTTTAGCGTAATTAATATTGTTGCTACTGTACCGCGGGAATATTTTTCGCTAAATTCTGACAACATACAACCTCGAACTTGACACAACTCTCGTTACAGCAAGGTGGGAGCTCTGATATCGCTGCTTAATTTATGAAGCAGAAAACACGTAAAATCTACAGCATTTGAATGTAAATTACAAATTTACCGGCATTGTCACGCTTTAAAAGTGCCTTCAGGAAATAGGTATAAAATGCTGAATAGAAAATTTACAAAAGAATTAGGAAAGGCTTGAAATGAAGATGCACTGGCAGCCCGACTGAGTTCCCTACAGTAAGTGAAACTTAATTAATCGAGGTGAAATTAGAACAAGGCAGCGATAACTTTAATAAATATAAAGTGTTTCAAACTAGGACGCTTTAAAAGGACGTTGAGAGCCAAAACACCTTCAGGGCTTACACAAATTCTAAGTCGTTTGCATATCATTGTTCCTCTGCTTCCACTCGGTGCTTCAAGAAGAATCGGCTGTTAAAACTTGAAACAATGTAGAGACTCTTAAGAAGGCTGTTTAGTCGGTACTTGCTCACAATGTTAGGCCCATAACTTTTTAAAAATGAATCCTGAATTTGCAGTTTAACTCTTCTTGCAACACTTCAGATACTGTTATTTTAAGTAGAATTTTATATAATTTCCGACTAGGGTACATAGTTCGCTAAGGTAGGAGAGGGGCTAAACAAAAATGTTAATAAGACATAGCTCATGGAGATGGGCCTGGACAGTAAGTCAAATGGAAATGGAGAGTGGTATTGACCAAACCATATAAAGTAATTGAAGGCTTCTAACAGGAATGCCGTATATTTCCAGCAATCTTTCCAACACTTATTAATGAAGCATTGAGAACATGGAAAAGAAGTGTGGATAAATGGGAATACCAGTCATGAAGAGAGAACAATGCCAATGCCATTTTACACCGGATTTTTGTGTTTGTTGCCTAAGAGTATATCGAATATGTACACATCTAATAGATGGAGATATGAAGTATGAGAATCTAGCCAACCTGGATCCAAAAACTCTGTCTGCCACAAGCCAGAATAAATGGGGAGTAATAGAGGACTAACGCCTATCAAAAAAACCAGAAGTCAGCTGGCGCAACTGATAGAATCCTATAAATTTGAAGTTTCGAATTATCACAGTGTATTGAAACATAATAAATACATGTCAACTTATAAGTAAGCTTACCTATATAAAATACATTTCAACGGCTGTTTAGGAGTTTCCTCCTCTTCAGCCGGTATCCTATAAAGGCCCCTGTCAAGGTACAATCAAGTTATTGAGAAGTAACGTTGCCCTCGACGTTAAATCAAACACCCACTCGAGGTAAGAAGATTTAAAGAAATAATATAAACCTCGAGCAGGGAGGTGGTGACATAATACAGATACGAGGGATAGCAGAAGTTTAGAAAAGAGGGTAAATAAAGGTATAAAGACGCTCGACCCTTAGATACGCAGGAACTCCTATAGGAAATGGAGTGAAGAGCCAGAATCCAATAGGAAGATAGCATCAAGGAAACAGCTAGGAATAGAAACAAGAACATCGAAAAAGTCAGGCGAATGGTGTGAGACTGCAACATATATAGGAGATGGATATAGGACACGATGCCTTAGGGCATAAATGGGAATAGAAAAAGAAGAGAAGAAGGGAGTATGATACGAACAGGGCGAACTAGAAGCCTCCAATAATGTAATGCGGTATAGGAAACACAAAGAAAGATATACAATAGCAAGGTAGAAAATTTAAGAATGTAGGGTGCAGAAATCCATTATTAGATAGACAGAAAGCACAATTAAGTGTAGTTAAAGTGGGTTGCCATTGAAGAAAAGCATGACCATTTAAAACAATTACAAAATTGCAATAATATGGACACAGACAATAAATGATCACGAATACCATAGCGCTCAGCCCAATGCTATTTAATATAGTGATGGATAAAAACATAGACAGTGGTAAAAGAACGAGGGAATATAAAATGGGAAATAAACAAGTACGAATGGTATGCTGATGATGTTGTTTCGATTGCCGGTAACGAGGATGACTTACAAAGAATGCTGCATCAGTTCGTCAAAACATCAAAACTCTAAACATGGAAGTGTCCAGGGAAAAAACAAAATGCTTAGCGATATCTCAAGAACCACCAAGATGCAAACTAGAGATAGAAGCAAATAGTAAATTATGGAATTTAAATATTTAGGAATCACCATATCTAGTGCGTGGGATATACACAAAGAGGTATCATATCAAACAAATACATATCGATAGAAAGTAAAAAGATCACTATTCACCTATACAGCGGAAACACGTGCTGGAACAAGCAGAACAAGACAAAAACTAGAAGCAACAGAGATGAGAACGTTAAGGGCAATAGCTGGGAAAACTTTAAGAGACAGGAGTGCCAAGTGAAGAAATACGTCAACAGTGCAATATACAAAACATTAGAAAATTTATTGAAACCAGAAGTAAAGAGTGGAACACTCATGTCAATAGAATGCACACTGAGTGTTTACCAAAAATAGCTCGAGATAACACACCACAAGGAAAGAGAAGAGTCGAACGCCCCCCAAAGCTATGGAAGCAGAGCTGGATATCGACATCAGCCGAAACACCCTGAAATATCAATATAAGCTGTCGTTAAAGAAAAACATGCATAACCTAAACAAAGGAGGAAGAAGAAGAATAAGAATACGATAGAGACGATAGTAATTAAATGGAATCCAAAAGAAGAAAGGGACATGCCGGATAAACGAGATATATAAAACAATGTACAAACAGAACATTTAAGAAGGCGATTGGAAGGACAGGCAACAACGGAAGAGAATATTGGGATCCGGAATACGTCAGAAAATGCCGTAAAACGAAAACGAGAAACAAGAATAATAATTTTCCCGAAAAGCATTCTGAAAACAAAGAGCTTGTCATAATTTTCTAATTATTATAAAAATCGATAGTAACTATACAACTATTGGAATTGTTTCTTTTCCTATTTGTTAAATGTTAATATTTTCTTAGATAAATTACAAAAGTTTATTGTATAAGAGAGTTTATCAGTGGTACGCAATTGCGTTATTGCTATTCATACGGTTGCCACACAAAATGGCTCGTCAAAGCACACACATATCTTCACTTTTTTTGACCTTTTTTAATTTGTGTTGTTCCTTAAACAAGATTAAAATTAAACTTTAACCGGTTTCTTATATGCTACTGTCGGCTATCACAGGCTTTATCGCGAATATCAGAACATAATTAATATTTTGGAGATCCACATAAATTAATGAAATTTTACTTATAGAAGTTTCATGAAAACGTGATAGTAGTGGTATGTTAGATATAAATTGAGAAAGATGCTTCTTCCTAACCATTGATTGATTGATTTGAAAGAGCAAGATCTAGGACGCAAGCATCTCTAAGCACTGCAGCCATCATTGGCTTATTGTACACCCTAACTAAGAATGGGATAATGCCAACTCCAATAGTGATTTTTAACGTGTTACACATCGTAGTGGCACGGGACCTACGGCTTTACTTCTTAGAAGGCGCATTTTCAGATTTTTCCAAGCTAGCAAAATCTCGCCGGCCTCAGCCAGGTTCGATCCCGCGTCCCTCGGATCTAAAGCCAAACGCGCTAAACACTAGACCACCGAGGCCAACTTCTTCTTAACCATGGTTTGATAAACGTCATGAACGGTCAATGTGGATATATATGATAAAGTCATTAGTGAAGTAATTCCAGTTTGCTCAGTCATGGCTCTTAACCACATACCGAACATTTACTAACAAAATTGATTGTAAAATTTATTACGCCAGATATTACGACAAACTTATCTTAGTAGTTTTGTGTTAGTAATTTGCAGTAACTAAGCTTGGAGAAAGTTTGAAAAAATATCTGAATATATCGCGTTTACAAATAATTCAGTGCCTCTGTTTTCTTAATATTGACGCATTTTGAATATTGTTTGGATGGAATCGTATATTGCTGTAATGATATTTCGATGAAATGTTATTTCGATGAATGCATGTTTTCGGTGAACGAAATGAAATTAATTTTCAAAGATCCAGTATCACCAAACATTTGTCAAGGTCTGTTTTATCTTCTCTTCTTCTCTTTGTCTGCACATTCCTCTCCTCCCTCTACCATAATCGTGTTTTCCTCATCCCCTTCCCTTCTTTCGACCTGTATTTTGTAGAAAGAAAAGCGAAACAGAAATCGGAAATTGATACACTTGATATAGAATTTCGAGTATCCCCTCTCTATTCCTGTTCGCACTTGGTTAACGTTTTAACTCGCTCTTGTATCATTATTTTTAACCCTCCTTTTCATTTTTTGGATTATTCTCATTTTTAATGGGCTTGTTCATTAATACGGAATTTTTAAGTTTTTTTAACATTTCATTTACTTTAAGATAATACATTATTTTGTGTTAATAAATGGCAAGAAAAGTGTAAACCTATGGGTTATAGGGAAATATAAAATGAGTATTCCCACTCCCTACTTTTTGCAGATGACCAGATAGTAGTAGTATTAGACGAAGACGACATCAAATACACGATGAGCAAACTGACAGAAACCTACGAAAGATGGGGTTTAAAAATTAATTTTAATAAAACTAAATAGCTAGTTGCAGGCGGAATGGGATAGGATCTATACATAGAAGGAAAGAGTATAAAAGTTTGTAGAGAATACAAATATTTGGGAGTGAAGATGTCAGAGGAAGGGAACAGCCAAAACGAAATAACAAGTAGAATGACACAAACAATCAGAAGCTTAACTCACTGCTGTGGTCAAAGGATATACGGGAACAAACAAAAATAAATACAGTGTGGAACAGCCAAATGGAATGAATTCGGTATCTCAATTATGGGTCATATTTTTAAAAAACCCCGAGAGACGTCAGTTTTAGATTATGAAATGACATCGTGCAACGTAAAAATATCATCCCTAAATTCAACCCCCTCCGAGTGACAGTTGCAACCCCCAAATTTTCATATTGGAAGTAGGGCCTTGTGGTACCTCATTTGAAAGGTCTTTACATGCTTTTTTCAAAAATGCTATGGTTATATAATTTATTGCAAAAATTAACATGAACAATAATAAATTCATGTGATTGACGAAATTCGCTACAACATACTAAAAACTTAATAACTAATAGCGTTTCGTTCTTGATAATAAGAAGGCAAGCAGAAACAATTTCGGTGTCCTTTTTCGACAGTATTACCTAAAAAGGCCGGTCTCGGTGGTCTAGTGGTTAGCGCGTTTGCCTTTAGATCCGAGGGACGCGGGTTCAAACCTGGCTGAGGTCGGCGAGATTTTTCTAGCGGGGAAAAATCTGAAAATGCGCCTTCTGTCGGATAAGAAGTAAAGCCGTAGGTCCCGTGCCACTA
>JABXWE010051186.1:0-12955 GCA_014611495.1 Limonius californicus | reverse complement strand
TAATTAAAATGACTGGACATTCAAGCAGCAGCTCTATAAAACCGTACCTGCAGTTTGATGAGGAGCACCATAGCAAAATTATGCAGCAAATAAGAACTGATGTCGCTAATCATAGAAACGCTGGTGCTGGTGATGTTACAAATCATTTGTCCAGCGATTTCAATGCAATTATAGAAGGTTACCAGCCTAATATTTATAATAATTGTAGTTTTCATTTTAATAATTGTTCAAATTTACATTTATAATTAGTTTGTAGAATACAATGTTGATGTTATGGATGTTCGCAAAGAAAAAAATGTATAATTTCGAATATTTGGCCGGGCCAAATATTCGGTTGTCAAGTTTTCAAATAATTTAAATTTGATTGGCCATGATTGCAGAAATAAGTCACCATCATTGGTTCATGTCTATCATGTGACTACGTAAGGGCGATTCTCAAGACAATACACAGTTGGCAATGTATTTTCGATATATTCCTGTAGTTGCTATTTTGAAAGAGGAAATGCTAGATTTAATAGTACTTAAAGAATAAGCTAGGTCAATATCAGGAATGCGCCTGATATAATATTAAACAATGTTCTACTGTTAAGCAAATTTATAAGGGTAGTGATTGCAATGGCAGGTAAAACTTTAGTCTTATTGGTAGCTTGACAAATCATCTTCGCATTCCACAGTTTCTTGATATCATTCACAGTGAAGATCTCACAGCAAACTATTTAAAATATGGCGATATTGTGAAAACAGTTCTTCAAATTTTGAATTGTATTACAACAAATACAAGAATTATTGAGCGGTGCTAGAACTTCCTTTCAAGAGCTGGACGTTGAAAACTTTCTTAATGACTAGCTTTCTATTGCCTTGTAAGACACCGTACAATGTTTTAAATCGGTTTATCAAATTACTGGAACCTATTGTCAATATTTATCAAACTCATACAATGCAACATTTACAGAGTCTCAACAGCTCTGCAAGGAAAAGAGAAAGTGATTTATGATCATGTTCAAATAACTTTCAGCTTTCAAAGGCAATTTCAGCTTTTTCAGCAGGACCTGACTGCAAGAAATATTAATTTTATTAATTAATTAGATTAATTAAATAATAAAGCAGATACAAACATAAAAAGGTTTTAGTGATAATGAATTAAGTTTATTTCGTTTTGGAAGCATAAAAGAGAAATGTGCTTAGTAAAATAAATATAATATGTAAAAATTGTACCTATTCTACCGTAAAATAAATTTATTATTATGGTTATTCAAAACCGTTTCTTCTAATATATTGCAAACAAAATTTGCCAAGGAACTCTTCACGCCCTTTACGTGTAGTAATATGCTGTGACGTACCGAAAACTTTGACCATTCCTGCGATAGGGATTAACTAATTTTCCGAAAAGGAAAATCCTGGTGCGATACTTGCGCGAAAACCGCGAAGTGGAACCTTGGGTTTGTGATTATCGTAAGTACCTTAAATATTGGCCTGTTTATATGCACATTTTAATCGTGAAGTCAAGAGCCAAAGTCAGATACTGGCTTCTGTAGGTTTGACACAAGTCACAGGTAAATGTGTATCTACCACTCGAATAGTGTCAAGTCACTACTCAGTTGTATTTTTAAAATACTGACGTATAAATTGTAAAATCGCAAGCGCAATTAATACTCATTCAATATATAAAAGCGTTTCGATGAATCATAAGCATTTCGCTATACCAGATAGATTACGTACCTCCAACAGTATCCCTGCTTCTTCGAAATATTTCCATAAGTATAGCTCCATAGCAATAAATTATAACAGTAAGTGGAAAAGCATACATCACCACCATTCCGAATAGAGTGTAGGTGAGTTCGTGGGTATAAGAAGGAAAGACGTTATAAGTTATGCACTGTTCGTACCACGTAATGTTGGGGTGAGCTTCCACGTGGAACACCAGCATCTGCGAACAAATTTTTGTAGAAAGTTGCAGTTTCTGAATATTCCAGAGGTTATGTAAATATATTTTTACCTGTGGCATGCTACAAACTGTGGATCCTAACCAAGCGGCTGTCAACATAACTTTCCCCCTTCTGTCGACGCCGGTTAGATGCAGGGGCTTCAAGACAGCATAGTATCTGAAATACATACATATGCTTGTTATTATGTGATCATTTACACACACATTACTAACATTGGTACTTCAAATAAACTGCTAACCTAAAATTTATGCCTAATTATATACAGGGTGTTTCACATACTCGCGGACTAACTTCAACAGGATGTAATTTGAAAACAAAAACATTAGTAATGGCATATCCGATCTCTCTTCCTTGCTGAGATATAGGGCGTTAAACGGTCGCTGTAAATTGCTTTTTATACGTAAAGCTGACGTTAGTTTTGATTTAAATAGTAAGTAATTGTAAGTAGCTTTCCATATCAGTAGGTTTTTATTTTGCATAATTGCAACTTTGGCCGATGGCACATTAAGGCAGTTGAGTAAAACGAATCCTTTTACATTAAGAGACTTCGCAGATATAATTGTTCTGTATGGCTTCTTCGAAAGTAATGCCCGAGAAACTGCAAGGGAATATCGAAAATTTCCAAATAGACATTAGCGCTGTCAAGAATCGGAAATTTTGAAGAATGATTCTCGATTCTGAAAAAAATCGATTCCACAAGAATCGGTTCTCGATTCTAGAATCGGATTTCGAAAATAAATTAATAGGAGAAGTGAGATTAGTCTTCCAATTTCACAATTATGAAATTCTAATACAAATATTGTATTAGGTACATATTTGGTAGTATCATCTGAAAAGTATAATCAACACTTTTTTAATTTATTTTTTATTTATGTTCATGACAAATACAAGATTGCTTAAGATGTTTTGATGAATCGGATTTCGATTGTCGATTCTATAATCGGATTTCGATTATCGATTCTAGAATCGGATTTCGATTCTAGAATCGAGAAACGGTTTTAACGACGCTACAGAACCGATTCTTAAAGCTAAAGAACGGTTTCCGAGTCTAGACAGCACTAATAGGCATCATCGTAATCAAAAGGTATTTATTTAGAAGGGCGTTTCGAAGGCTTGCAGAAACAGGAACGGCAGCACTTCGTTTTCCAGGTTGTGTGATTGGAGGGCAATGTAAACAGGAGATTAATGTAATAGACGCAGTCGCTGGTAAATCCAAGAATCAGCATTAGGCGCATTTCTGCAAATTTCTGACTATTACAAAGTTTTGTTTGGAGGACATTTCACCGAGAGGTGTTTCATCAGTACCATCCTCAACGTGTGCTAGGACTGCATCCAGGATATACTGAACGCTGGCTGGAGTTTTGCTGCTGGCTTCTCCATCAAACTACTGACTAACTTTATTTATTTATTTACTCGGAACTGATCTAATAACCACCATCAAATGCACGCATGGTCTGTAGAAAATCCACATGTATTTAGGCAAAGAAGTTTTCAGCAACGTTTCAGCATAAACCTTGAAGTAGTATTTTTTGTAATACCTTGCTGTCCATGCAAATAATACCTGAACGAGTAAATACAAACCGTTATGCAGAATTTTTAGAGGTACAATATTTGATATAATTAAATATGTCCCGCTTAATGTAATACAACAAATGTGATATTAGCGTGACGGCGTATCAACTCATTGAGGAAGGGAAGTAGTAAGATGATCTAATGGCCAGTTTCCTGGCAGATAGATTGGTCGTTAGGAACCTATTGTTTGGCCGTCACGATCACTAGCATCAAATCCTTTGGATTTCTATCTTTGGGGCCACATGAAGTAGCTAGTCTACAATTACTGGTTCGTATACACCACACTTCAAACATTTATTAGATATTATCATAATATCATATGGCTCACGTTGATAGCTCTTCTCAATCGATGATGTAAGGTTTACATTATCTTAATTTAAAAAAATAAATATTTCAGCGACAAAAGCGGCTAGAAAATTTCACACTTTACAAATTTAATATATTTGGAATCAGAAATCACGAACTGTTTGTAACAACGGACATTTTCAAACAGACAACAATTTTGGTGCATGAATGTAAAACGAATAGAGTTAAGATTTTTATTGTAGTTTAGATATCTTAGAAAAAGTTTGGGAAATAGTCGGGGAGATGCCAAGATGGCAGGAAATACAGAATCGTTCCAGCGAAATTAAGGAACGCAGAACTAGATGAAAATCGATTATTCGATCAGTGGGCGGTAATAAACAAAATAAATAATAACCCAACATTTGGAGAAATACTGTACCATTAAAAAATTGCTGTAGCTGACAGATGATTCAAAATATTTAATAAAATTCCAAGTTTTAAATAATTTGATAAATTCAGTCCTTTGCTTGTCAGCAATTACAGCTCCTGTAGATAGAATATTTTCACCCAAGAATTTCCTGAGATTAAAACGAAAGGCAAGATTAAAGATTGAAGCCATGAAAGCAATGTTAAATATAACGCGAAATTGCACCTTACAATGCCATACGTTTATTAATGATAAAATTGCGAGTATCTAGAGTCTGTTAAGTAAATAGGAGTACATATTAAGGTCACCAAAAAAATATGCTCGTTTTGACCCTGGAAAACCTACATCAACCGGTCTATTAAAATAGATATGATATTCCAATAAAAATAACAATTTTCTTTTATTAGATTTTCAAAATAAATCTTGTATAGCAATCTATGCATTCTTCTTATGACACAAAATTAAGGTATTAATAGATCGGTTACAACGCTCAGATATGTTTTTTGGCGGAATATTAATAAGAAATAGCTTGTATTTAGCAAGTGCAGCTGCCCGGTCCTGTTTTGGCATCAAGAAGTTATGAGCAGTATAGGTAAAAAGGACATTGTTTTTATTGGGAGAGATCCAGGACGCGGTTTTTCAAACATCTTTATGTACTGAAGCTGTTAGCTTATTGTATACCCTAACTAAGAATGTTGCCTATCTGGAGTAGTTATAGCCCAGCAGTGGTTATTAATACACATCGTAGTGGCACAGGACCTACGGCTTAGGGGCATCGGTGGAGTAGTGCGGAAAAGCGCTGCCAACGAACAGCACAGCGAAATTCGGTGCGATCGGTCGAGGTTTCGAATGTCGACTGGGGCGACCACATTTCGCTTAGTTAAGTTTAGGGTGCATGTTGCACGAATGGTTGTGTGTAAGGAACGCCCGTACAACCCTGAAGTAATGCGTATGCGGTTCCGGAGAGAGGGACGGTAGTATGAATAAATGAGAAAAAAAGGACCTACGGCTTTCCTTCTTATCCGACAGGAGACCCATTTTCAGATTTTTCCTGATTAAAAAAATTTCACCGACCTCAGCCAGGTTCGAAACCGCGTCCCTTGGATCTAAAGGCAAGTGTGTTGACCACTAGACCACCGAGGTCAGCTAAGGACATAGTTGTGAAGATTTATAGGCTATCTCGGCTATCTATTGTATTGTATTGTATCTAATTGCAACATCCTGTATCAGCATATTGCTGCTGAATATGTCATATACGTCGAACTATGTACGTATTCAGCAGCACAAGGCTAATAAAATCTACTGAATTTACGAACAATATTGTTCTCATTTAGTAACGTTCTTTTTGTAAAATGATTCTTTATTAAATTTATTAAATTAGAGAAACCGGCTCCAAATATTGAACAACCGTAATACAAATCTATTTAGAAAATGTGTAAAGTAAAAACAAAGAGTACTGTGGTTTATTGATTGATGTTGACTACCTAATCAGGGTAGGGTCAGGAGGCTGTAAGAAGCTTGAGGCCAACACTGCAGTTGCATTTATGGCTTGTAGTTAGCTAGATGTCCTTAAATTATCTAAGTTGTGGTTTAGGAAAAATGCTGCAGTTTCTATATTTCAATTACTTCAATCCTAGCAACAATAGACTGCCAATTGTTTCACATATGACAGATATAAACGTTATATTAAGGTCGACTTTGCTTTTTTCAAATAAGATTTTTAAATAATGGCAAAGTTCGCCGAACAAGTAGAAAAGCGTAAAGAAATTTTGAACAAATACTTGGAGTTCCGTCGGGTTTAGACTACAACCCTGTTAAAAAATCCGCGTTTTACCCTTGGTAAAGTCATTAGAACTTATAAAAAACGATTGTCTATAGAAAGAAAAGCTGGTTCCGGTCGAGAAATTAGATATCAGGACAAAAATTGATCTGCATGCAAAAGACAGTTCTTCAGAAGAAATCCCAATCTGTGTGTGTGTCTGAACGCACTTTAGCAAATAAATTTGGTATATCAAAAGTCACCGTACTTCGAGTGAAAGTAAAAGCAGACTTGAAAACATACATATCCCAAAAAGTGCCCGATGGAGATCCGGAGAAAGAGCAAAATCAGGACAGGAAAATTGTACAACTACTTTTTCACAAAGTTTGACTGCTGCGTTATGGACGACGAAACATTGAAGCCACGCTAGCAACATTTGCTGGCAACACAGCTATAATAACACTAAGCAATGACCTAACAGAAGCAACTAAACTACTACAGGCTGCAATTAACAAAGTATGTTCATGGTTTAGTAAATGGAACATCCAAATTAATTCAAGCAAATGTTATGCCAAAAACTTTACATTAAGGAGAATGCGCAACCCAACCAACATCCACATTAACAACGAAATCATAGAATAGAATCCCCCTGATAAAACAAATACCTAACTAAACCAGAGCTACACAAGACTAGCAGAACTATACCTACTATTAAATCGGAAATCTAAATGAAAAACTAAATGCGCAATCATGATGTACAAATTTCTCATAAAGCCACTAGCACTATATGCAGTACCAGTTTGGAGTGCTACATCAAAAACAAACATAATCAAGTTACAAAGACTACAGAACAAACTCCTAAGAATTTCAGTTAATGTTTATCTGAAATACACAATTGCATCAGGAACTAGGAATACTAACAAGAGAAGAGTGGATAAGAACAAGTGCAAGAAATTCCTTAATAACATAAAGGCATTTGATGGAGCAGTCCATTATAACATTGGCAAGAGGAATATCCACTTCCGGCTAAAACGCAGACTCTTCCAAGACCTATTTTTATCAGATGAAAATGAATAATCAATCACACAGCTATTAGCGGAATCAAGATGCCTTATAAGTTAGAATAGTTACTTATAGCGTACATTAACAATGCCATGTACCGTAAGTTCAAAAAGTAATTACATAAGGAAAAAAATGGAAAAAAGGGTAATGTCTAATGCAAGCTTTAAAATTCGTTAACTGTCATCACTGTTGTTGTTGTCATAAGTTTATGTTGAAAATTCAATTAAGTTACAATTATAATGGTTTTTACAATATAACACAAAACATTTATGATTGAATCATATTTTTGAAATGGTGTTCGAGAGAACGGCGAATGCATTTACAGTGCGGTGCCATGTTTAGAGGAATTTCGGCAACAATTTCCAGATATTGCTGTCCTTGAAGGAGATTTTTATAGCGCAATTAGAAGATGTGTTGATGTGTTCCGAGGTACAGGGAGCATTACTCATAGAGATAGAGCTGGAAGGCCAAGAGTTCGTACTCAAAATACAGTTGATGATGTTCGTCAACGTTTGAAACGTTTGCAACCCACTACATCACTACGTACACTTTCGCAAGAGACTGGTTTATCATTAGGAACTTGTCATACTATTGTAGAAAAAGATTTATTGCTGTTCCCATACAAAATTCTTGCTTTACATGAGTTGCTGCCAGCTGATCACAATAGGAGAATTTTGTATTGTCAGTGGTTCCAACAAAATTTAATGAACAACGACGAATTGCTAAATTTAACGTTTTTTTCTGACGAGGCCTGGTTCACCCTTTCGGGGTATAAACTCACAACATATGAGGTTATGGAGTGCTGCAAATCCGCATACTTTTCGCGAATATCCCCTTCACCCGTTACAAGTTTGTGTTTGGATTGATGTGTCTCGAAGACGTATTATCGGTCCCATACTTTTCCACGAAACTGTTATTGCTCAGAGATACCGGAATATTGTACGTGAACTTATTAATCAGCTTCATGAGGATGAGCTCCAACAAGGCTACTTCCAAAAGGATTGCGCGACGACACACATCGCTGAAGAGACCCTCAATTACATTCGTGAATTTTTTAACGATCGAATAATTAGTTTACGTTGAAATCCAGAATTTCCACCTAGATCACCAGGCTTGCCTATTTTAGGTTACTTTATATTCCTTTATCTGAAAAATAATGTATACAAGACCCCTAATAACAATATCGAGAAACTGCAAAACAAAATTACGGAACAGTGTGCTAATATAATTCCTCAAATTCGTAAAAATGCTTTTAATAGTATGAAAAGACGAGTAAATTTGTGTCTGCAGGAAAACGGTGGTCATTTTGAACAGTTTCTTTAGTTTGTTATGCTTATTTTTCTGCACCTGTGAAATAAAAAATATATAATTTCCCATTTTAATGATTATCTACTTGTGATGATTTGTTTAATAGTGTAGTAATTTAGTTGTTACTGTCATCGTCAAAATTGAAATAATAGAACTTATTTCTTCAAAAATTGATTTATTCACATTTACCATGCAACTTAACCTAACATAACACTGCCGGTTAGGTACTGGCACTTGCGCTAGATGGCGCTAGAAGGGCTGTGCCTAAACGTCAATTGGTATATAAAGCTTGCATTAGACATTAGTTTATTATTCCATGGCCAACCGTTATGTAATTACTTTTTGAACTCACTGTATAAATTGCTGAAATTAGTTTATTTATTTATCTAGTTTATGACAGTAATATATTTATTTGAATAATATTCAAACAAAAAATTCAACAATTAATATTTTTTAGTTAAGTATAGAAATATGGAAATAAGTAATCGCAACTTGAACCTGTCGGTTCGAAATTCTAAGAACTTATTTTGCTAACTCAACTGCACATGAGGTCCCATGACACAAAGCAAGTCAAATATGTTACATTGTAGTTTATCTCTTAATACCTTCTCGAATTACAAATTCGTTCGAGTACTACTCAAATTATATACAGACACAAACGATATTTCAATGAACAACGAAACAAAAGTAATCCGAGAAGCCCACCAAAAGTCCTAAAAATACATTTTATAATTAATCACTTATTTCAAGTATATCTAATCAATTTTCTACTTTTACAAGTTGTTAGAAAGTTTCCACGATCTATAACATATTTAAACAAAACTTGCCTATCAAGGGTAAACTAATGTGTGGGAAACTGATTATGTAATTAGTGCGGCTTATCTTAGTCGTAACTCCCCGTGACTTATCTTCATACTGTTTGTTTACAAGAGTTATGAGGATTATCACTGAAATTTGGAATTAGTAGGACTGTTTGTAATTAACTGTCTAATAGTGATTAGCGCCCTTAAGTTATGGATTAAGTTTTCATTCACCCTTGTTATTCTGCAGCTCAAAATAAGTTAACAAGCCGATTTAATTAATTTTAATTTATAATTGGCTGCATAGCATATTACTATAAATATCGTCTACAAAATGTTATTAAATGCCGTAGAAAAAGATTTCCTTACAAGCTTGGATAACGTTGTGTTGCAAAATACGAAATGGTTAATTAATGGGGCACTTCTTACTCGTAAATTACCGTCTGCTACTATAAAATTACTGCTGACCACACAAGGCATAAATTAGATGCCGCAATGAATTATAAAACTACACTAATGTACATTATTTTGTATTTTTGCCAAAGGTACGTTAGCGTATGATGGGAAATTACGATGGACAATAATAACATAATATTTATTTAACAAAACTAATACATATACTATAATATTGACATTCCTAACTAGAGTTATTTCAAACCAAAAAAAGAAATATAATTATGGGCTTGCTATTGAGGAACAATAATGGAACATTTATAATTTTTGCATACCGTTGAAATTATTAATTTGAACAGTTAAGCTTCACTGATCTTTTACGAAAGCAAATGAATTTTAAAAATTCAAATTTTTTGGAAAAGTTCTAAACATCCTTGAAATGCAAATAAATATCCACAAAACACAGTAAATATATAAGTTCCTAAATGGAGATGATTTTAATTAAGATGTGGAAAACAGGATACGAGACACACTAGATAACGGTGTAAAAACTTCACTTATATATACAGTGATTCCCGGAAGTAACGGATAAATTCTATAAAATCGTTGACAAAAATATTTCAAAAGAATGCTCGGACAAGTCGGACAAGTTCTATTTTTAAATTGTCATTTAGAGATGTAATTTTCAACCCCCCACCCCTCAACCCCTAAGCGCTAGCAACTTCAACTTTAAAAATTCAAATAGCAAAGTACCCCTTATGATACCTCATCTGATAGCTTTCTTTATGTTAAATACAATAAAAAAAAGTTTTTCAAAATCTGTGGATAAATAACGAGATATTTACCAAAATGTGTTCAAATGAAAGTGCCAATATTCGAGCAGGCGTTGTTACGGTTCTAGCAATGAGTGATAAAAACAATTGAATTTTATCGTACTGACTACGTTTTAATGTTTTGAGTGTTTATGTTGTATTTTTCTTAATTTCTACTAAAAACCCATCGCAATGTTTACAGGACATACTGCGAACATAAACTTCAATTGTTTTTACCACACATTGCTAGAGCCGTATCAACGCCTGCTCGAATATTGGCAGTTTCATTTGAATACTACTGGTAGAACAAAATATCTCCGCTATTTATCAACCGATTTTGAAAAACTTTTTTTTATTGTATTCAACATAAAGAAATCTATCAGATGAAGTAGGCACTTTGGGTACTTTGCTATTTGAATTTTTAAAGTTGAAGTTGGTAGCGCTTAGGGGTTGAGGGGTGGGCGGTTGAAAATTACATCTCTAAATGATAATTTAAAAATAAAAATCCACGTGTACGAGCATTTTTTTTCAACGTTTTTATAGAATTCATCCGTTACTTTCGGGAAGCAACTTATATTTATACAGGGTGTTCCAGAATTACCACTAAAGGTTCTGGTAGCCGTGTTCTCCTATGCTTCCTGAACAAAAAACCTAAGAACAAAATTTGTCTCAGAGGCTTAGTTTTCGCTTACCAAGCAAAAACAGAATAATAAACTTGGCAACACTGTTGCAATTACTTTAACGGAATGAAATAAACATAGTAGACTATCTGTTACTAATAATGATTATCCAAAAGGCACATAATAGAATGTAATTTAGAATTACGAGCTCCCGTAGGATGCTTCTTTGAAACAATTTTTAAGTAAATAGTGTATTTTAATGTTAAAAACAAGCTTATTAAATTAATATATTATTTATTAATAAACTAAAGCATCTGCTCAAAATGCGCTCCATCAGCTTCAATGCATTTGGTAGCTCGCACAACAATCGCCTGTTTTACACTCTCTAACATTCGCTCATCAATAGTTGCTGCTGCTTGATGTTTTCTGTTAATTAATTCATCCTCATTGTCAATACACGTTAAATACACCAGATTTTTTGAGTGTCCCCATAGGAAGAAATCCAAGGGCGTCAGATCTGGGCTTCTGGCAGGCCAGGGCACTGGTCCTCCACGACCTACCCATCTTTGTGGATAATGCTGATTAAACCACTGCCTCAACAATGCCGCATAATGTGAAGGAGCCCCATCTTGTTGCACCCACATATCACGCCGAACCAGAAGAGGAATGTCATCGAAAAGATAAGGGAATCCTTCATTTAAAAAATTTAAATAGTTTTCTGAATTCAGTCTTCGGGGTAGTATACTGCCGTGTTAACAAAAAACGCCTTAACTACAATTTTTTTCAAAATAAAGATTTTTATACCATATGAAAGAACACGTTATTCTGTACCTGTATATGTGAAGCAAAAATACCTTATCTCCGTTTGAATAGGAAATTATGACGAAATTAACTTTACCTCAAGTGCAAAACTTGCCGTTTTGTTATGGAAGACTGCCCTATCTACAATTGTTAATGCAAAATGCCTTAAGTTACAGAAAAATAACCTCAACTAGCATCGCAATCATGGACCATGTGAATCGAAAACGCCTCATCTGAGACGCGCGTGCGCATTATCTGTTTAGACTGTACTTGATTCATTCTTGTTTCAAAACGGTGCCGTGTGCAGTCAGTTTGGCTTAGCTTAAAAACCGGTAGAAAATATTACGTGCTAACGAACTTTTGTTAATTATTTGTGTTTAAATATGACAGAAAACAGGTGAGTGTTCTATTATATACTTTATTAGATATTAAATGCCATACCATATCACGCTTGCTTGTTATGATAACCACGTGGTCCTCTTACGTTAAGTCAATGTAAAAATGCCACTATAAAGAAGAAACTAGAAAAAAAACTAGAAAACAACTAAAACTAGCTTATGGTCACTGCCAATACTGTCACCCGCTGATTTACATAGTTGAAATTCTTAGCATCTTAAAGGAAACATAATAATTACGAACTATTATGTCTATGTATATTAATCTTTCAGAATGTCGAGAGGCCGAAAAATTCTGGAAATGGTGAAGATGCAAACTGCAACAAGTTCCACCAGAAATACTGATTTATTTGAAGAGTCGTATAATAACAAAAATTACCTTGATTTTATTAGGAATTTCGAACCGCAACATATGATTCTTGAAGATACCAGCGGCAATTATTTCGCCCCAAAATTCAATAATGATATTGTGACGTTGGAAAATGTAGTAGTAGATAACGGTGTTCAAGAGGAGAATCTTACTAATGTCATTTTATCACCACAACCAATAAATAATATTCAAGATACCATAGAAGCAGTCAGTACAATAATACCATCTCATAATGGAAAACATTGCCAAGAAGGCATGAGAGTATACAATGAATCCATCATTCAAGATGATAATTATTATTGTACAAGCGAAGGTTATGAATTTCCCAATGAATTCATAAACCTCAACCTTGAAGATCATATGAATATCATCAAGGATATTGTGGCAGAAACTGATCTTCAGGAA
>JABXWE010051185.1:0-17251 GCA_014611495.1 Limonius californicus | reverse complement strand
CGGCCTACTAATTAAATTCTCCATAAATGCAAAGACAGCGTCAACGTTGCCAAGTATAATATTCTTTAAGTGTCTCGTGTGAGGAAACTAAGCACTATAGGAAGTTCGTGTTAGTGTTTTTGAGGACTGTATTTCTTACAGAAGAGTGCTACCTGAAGCTTTTAAGGTATATAAAGGACACCCTGTATATGTATATAATACGAGTCGTTATTTTAGTAAGAAATGTGTTTGCCTATGACGTTTATTCATTTATTATTGAAGTGTGAAATCAAAGAAATGCACGTTAGGGGCAAATGTTCATTCGATATATCATATATACCCGGCAGTGTAACAATAATTTAAAAGTGTGACGTTACAGGTACGCTAGACACTTCCTTGACTGCAACTGTCAAAAAGGAAATGACATATACGAATACGAAATGCTGTTTGTTTCCAATCCTGCAATACGTGTGGTACATGAACTTCGGTATATAATCATAATTGGTAGCGTTATCTTCAAGGGTACGCATTCTGCGACACGGTAAGTTGTTTTGTCTGCAACTTGTGATATACTAATTACTAATAGACGTGTAGTGAAAATTATGCTATGCAGCAATTTTGAGGTTAAAATTATGGTTTGGGGGGTGCATTTCCCTTATGAAATAATGCCAAGGGAAATGCACCACTTACCCAAGGGGGAAATGCACCAACACCAAGGGGTAAATGCATTCTCACATATTTTTTTTTATTTCAGTGTAAAAATGGTACGCAATTATGTGAGAAAAGGTCAACGTCGTGCATACAGTAAGGAACAGTTACAAGCTGTATTAGATTCTATAAAAATGGCAGAACAACCATAAAAGGTGCTGCCCTATTACATGGAATCCCATGAGAAACATTAAGGGACCACCTAAAAGGTTGTCTTCAATTAGCAGAATGCCTTCGGGTCATGGCGTGGAACGGTTTTGGTCTTACAAAGTTGGGAGTTCTAGAACTCATTGAAAGTTTATTTAAAAAGGGACTGGAGTACAAACGCCCTTCAAAAATGGTCGCCTATTCAAAAAAAGATATAAGTGAAAATTGGTTAAAAAATGAGTTTTTACTACATGTTAGCGATGTAAGACCAGTTATGCTTATCTTTGACAATCACGCAAGTCACATTTCTCCGCAATCAATATAGCTTGCTTTAGAACATCAAGTAGATATAAAGAAGCTGCTGTCCCATACTTCTCATTTGATGAAACTTCTTGATGTGGCTTGTTTCTAAGGTCTTAAAATCAAATGGGGCAACATCAAATAACAAAAGTTAGCTAGCGTCCAACCAAAAATGATTTTGTTAAACTTCTAGGATCTGCATGGACTGCACTAACAGAATCCAATATAAAAAGTGGCTTTAAAAAAAAACTTGAATTTCGATTCGACTTGTGGAACAGACGTGCAATAGATCCATCAACCTGTAATCCTACTCAGACAGGTATAGAGTATACATAAAAAATGGAGCAAATGCAAATGCCGCCAACGCATCTACCTCTAATCTGCCAGGACAAGCTGAAGAGGCAGCTGCTGCAGAAAAATTAAATTCTACCAATACTTTTGAACGGCTTTTACTAGAACGAATAAAAAAAAAACACAAATAAAAACGAAATAAAAGTTGCAGGAACGCTGAAATTTTAACAGCAGCCTAAAGCTTTACAGAAAAAAAACAGGTGAAAACCAAAGAGCTTACAATTGTAATAAATACCACTAGTGTGTACATCGAAGGATGAGCCAGAATTGGAATTAGCATCTGAGAGTGATTTAAACATCTTTGATGCAGAATTCGACTCTTTATCAAATAAATGTGCAAATGGACATGGGAAGCTGTTAATATTGGAGCCTTTTATCTTGCCAAGTTTCCGACAAAACAGAAAATGCGTTATTATGTAGGAAGGATAGTTGAAAGAAAAGTATTTCAGAATATCGTATTACTTTTTTGAGCTGCAAAGATAAGGAAAAAAGGAGTATTTAAGTGGCCTCGTGAAGAAGACATTTACTTAACACAGGAACAAGATTTAATAAATAAAATTCTAGCAGCCTCAAATTAATAGACGAAGTTTACATCATTTTCATATTAATTTTAGCCATTATATGTTTTAGTGTTTTTGTATTTTTTAATAAATATTCTCAGTTGTTCTTAACTGTCTTTTAGTTTCTTTAGCGAATAGCTATATAGAATAGAATATTCAAAATTTCAGAGATAATGTGAAAATATCTGAATATTGGTGCAAGTACCCCAAAATTCCTTTGATACAAAAAGTTGAATTGTGCTGGTTCATTTACCCTTTTTTCTGGGAAAATGCACCACCCCGCAGGCTTTACAAAAGAAAATTAAACTAATATGGAAATTTTAATCGGTTGACAAAACGTTTGTGGCAGGAGACCTATAGCATATGAAAGGTGTCGTACCTAAAATCTCGATTAACAGAAACTATTTTTGACAATTCAGGAACGGTTTGAAGTTGAATTTACGATTTTTGGGTGTGCAATTACCCCACTTCGCAATTTGGCATAGAGTCTACTAGTTTCTTGTTTTTCATAATTTTCTTGTTCCTGAACCACACCTAACTTACCGCGTCGTATCATTTTGTTTCGCAGTCCATTCTTAAAAACCCTATTCTTACTCTATTGGATTTAAATCTGATTAATTCCAATCCAAATAATTATTCATTAGCTTCGATTTGTCTCTTGGAGCTGAATGTTGGGAACAATTTTTACCAAGTTGTTGCCCGATTACTATTCTCGTAATTCCATGTACTGCCTACACTATTCATCATTTCTGCTCCTCGCCTAGGTTTGCCAGACGATAGCTAAATATCTACTATTCTATTAAGCTGCCGTTCATTGCGTCGGGAAAGCCCCTACACACATGTATGTGTGATCTGGTCGAGGTGTGATTCCCCACTCAGCTTTTTATTGGGCGCACCAAGTTAACATTTTTAGTTGCCTAAGCTGTTATTCATTTTACTTAATGGGTTGTGCAAGTTCTGCATGGGAGAGAGAGCAACAAGTTCGATCGCCCATATAAAATTTTTATTCTAGCTGAAAATACCTTCCAAACTGGCTTTTTTTTTATATACTTATACTTCTAAATTTTCGTGTTACCCCCACCGGCCATACGGAACCTTCTCCTCTTGTCCTAGTTATGAAATTCGCCAATCTGGCAACCCTGCCCTGGACCCATGTAGTGTAGGAAAGGCAACCTCAGGGCATCTTCTTTAGGGGATGTTTGATTGTTCGGTCAATACGAGCCATTGTATGTTTTTTGTTGTTGGTCCACAAAAGCCTATTCTGCATGACACAGGTTTACAAATTCGGCTAAACTTTTGGACCCGAGAAGACAATCATGTTTCTTAACGTTTTTCGGTGCGCTGAATTCGAATCCGTTGTCAGTTTTTTGAGATTGGTTCTACTTTTCGAGAAACAATGTGTCAAATCTTGGCCAAGATCAAATACAATCAACACCAATGGAAATGTTGTGGCAATTTAAAGGTTCAGAACTACATATAAGAACATCAATTGTAATTAAATCTAAAACATTTATTGATTTACGTATTATTAAGCAAGTGATTGGTCTCCTGACTGGGATGCCATCGGGATTCACAAAACATTGCTGCTTTCTCTGTCTCTGAGATAGTCGTGCAACTGAACATCATTATGTGAGAAAACACTGGCCAAGTCATTGCAATTTGAGCCAGAAAAGAAAATGTTTCTACTACAGCACTTGTTGACCCAAAAAACGTTTTACTGCCACCTCTACACATCAAACTTGGCCTTACAAAGAAGTTCGTAAAAATGTTCGGCCCGGAAGGGCCGACTTTCCAGCATTTAACCAAGCTCTTTCACAAAATTTCATACGCGAAAATCAAAGAAGTGCATTTGTTGGACCTGATATTAGAAAGCTGATGGACGACAACTTTCCAAAGTGTTTGAAGGCCGACGAAGCAGCAGCATGGGATCTTTTAAAAGTGTTGTTCGAACCTTTCTCGGCAAACAAATATCCCCGAATTTCAAGCAAATTAAACCAATTTTTTGAAAAATTGTCGCAAGATTGTGACTCGAATGTCTTTAAGGATTCATTTCCTGCATTTCCATCTGGATTTCTTTCCCGATAATTTGGGCGAAACGAGTGACGAGCAAGGAGAACGACTACAGCAAGATTTGATGAGAATCGAGAGACGCTACCAAGGATTTTGGGACGAGGCCATGATGAGCGCCTTCTCTTGGACTTTAATACGTGAAACGGACCCCCACAATACAAACGACTCAGTTCTACTGCACTTCACTTCTGATATGTTTTTTTAAATAAAATAGTCATAAACGGTAGAATATCGTAATAAATTGTTATATCGATTATTTAGAAAACTAGAGCCAATCAAGAAAAACGGGCTGCGGATTCGCAAATTACCGTAGAAACACTTTTTTGTTGCTCGGGTCCAAAACCGTGTATCTTGTGTCATTGGAGCAGTTAGCAGTTCTGCTTGTCCCAAGTTTGGATTGCCTTTCTTTCCGATTCAATGAATTTTTCATGCACTGTAACTTGTCGGACCATAAATTATGACCCAAGCAGCACTTACATTTTGTTGTAAATCGAAAATTGTCTTTGGGGCATTTTTCTTGTTCCCAGTAAAAAATACAATATGTTTTAGTAGTCTTTCAATCTTCCTCACATTTTCCTTTTCTCTACCCATCAACTGCCCGAGTTTGTTTTTTAAATATTAATTTTAATTAATTTATTGTTCCAAAATGTCCGTCTGCATCATAGAAGTGTGCTCATTTAAGGCTGTAGGAGTCACTATTATACATCTCCAGTTAAATAAATGTTATCACAAATCAATGTGGTGAATAAGTACGTGTAGCTCTTTAGAAGGGACAGGAAGAGATTTCGGTCCCCGGTTTCTTATCTATACTTCTATACTTACCTTCCTCTTGATATTTAGCGTTGAAGAATTAATTATTTCTACACTGACCGGCAGAAAAAACCGCCACCCTACAGATTTTCAATATTTCGATATTTAATGTTACGTTTTAATATGTTTAGGCATCTACAACCAATTTGTGAATGTAAAAATGCAAAACACTATTAAAAATAAGGTAATTATGCCTTTCACGCAGCTGTCCCGGGTTCGAATCCGGACGCCGAGGTCGGTGGCTTTTTCTGAGCGATAAAAAAACTTTAAAACGGCCCTTGTTCTCGGATAGCAAGTAAAATCGTAGGCCCCGTGTCCAAGTGTTGTTGGGCACGTCAAAAGAACCCTCAAACAGGTTAAATTTCCAGGTGTGGTAGGATCGCTCCCTGGCGTCGGTGGTTAGCCATAGTAGCAGAAATAGGCCGACGTTAAATAAAATCAAACAAACAAACAATACCTATCTTTTATAACGTTAAACTATCACAAATGCGCTGTGACAGTGATTTGTGCGATTGTTTAACTTACAAACAATGCCTCCCGTTCAATTTTTAGCAGCTGCATATGTCATATTTTTGTAATTGTTGATCAGTTGAAGGTTTTTAAACTGTTCTCTGTCGCACACGATGGTTTTAAGTGCTATAAATGTTACTAAAGCAGGAGCTTTAATAGAGGATGGTCGTTCCATGTCCTATGTTGCTAGAGTTCTCGGAGCAGCCCGTTCTACCCTCCGTGATGTCCTAAGAAGTTGTCAAGAAACTCGCAGCTTCACCACGAGACCTGGTTCGGGCCGTAGAAGATCCAATCCGTTGTGTGATGACCGGTATATGGGCTCGTTAATTTTAAGAAATAGGCATTGTACCGCTGTTGAAGTCCGACAAAATCTTCAACGAGTGCGGGATGTTAATGTCAGCAAAAGAACGGTTAGAAGAAGATTTGCCGAAGCATGATTATCTGCTCGTAGACCACTGCACGGCCCAGAATTGCTCCCGCAACATCGCATAGCCCACCTGAGTTTTGCCATACAACATCTAAACTGGACTGAAGAACAGTGGGGTCAGGTTCTCTTTACGGACGAGTCGAGATTTTGTCTAAGAGGTTCTGATGGACGTGAAAGAGTGTGGAGGAGGCCCGGAGAACGATACGCACCTTGCACTTTCACTCCAAAGATAAGTTTTAATGGAGGCTCGATTATGGTATGGGCAAGCATTTCTTCTGAAGCCCGTACAGAATTTGTCGTTGTAGATAGGGGTTCTCGAACGGCTGCCCGATATATCAACGAAATTTTAGAAGAACATGTGGTCCTGTTTGCCCCTTTTATTGGAGAAAACTTTCTCTTAATGCAAGACAATGCTCGACCGCACGTTGCCAGATGTGTAAGCGGGTACTTGGAGGAAGTCCAAATAAATCGTTTGGTTTGACCCGCACACAGTCCAGACTTAAATCCCATAGAACACTTATGGGATAAGCTGGGGAGAACAATCAGAGGTCGTTTAGTAGCACCAAACAGCCTAAACGAGCTTTGCGTTGCTCTGCTAGAAGAGTTGGATCAAATTCCCGAAAAGGATAGCCGAGGATTGATAAACAACATGCCTCGTCGACTAAATGAAGTTATTCGTGCTCGAGTTGGAAACACACGGTATTAGAAGCAATAACTTTAGTATAAAGAATTGATACCAAAATACTTTAAGTTAGTCGTCTTCTTACATTTATTTGTTTTTTTTACGTTTTCGGCGTTTCTCAACTTTTATTTTGTCTAACAGGTTAAAAATTTGTAAAAACTACTTAATAAACATTGCTGGATATTAACCATTCGCTTACTTCCTGTTTTTTTTTTGTAAAAATAGTATGAAAAAATCGAAAAATGTTGGGTGGCCGTTTTTTATGCCGGTCAGTGTATATCTTCAGAATTTGGAATTTCTGAGGGAAGCGCGATTACCATTTTACACGATAAATTAGGCTTAAGTAAAGTGTCAGCGCGGTGGATTCCAAGAATCCTGACTCAGGAACAAAAATTGCACCGCCAACAAATTTTCGACCTACATTTATCCATTTTAGAGAACGATTTGGAGTTTCTATCACGAATGATGACTTGTGAACTTGGGTTCATTAATGGGATCCTTACACAAAACCAGAATCCATGCAATGGATCCATAAGGGTTCTCCACCTCCTAAGAAATGCTGAACTCAATTTTTTGCTGGGAAGTTAATGGCCACAATTTCCTGGGACATGCAGGGAAAACTGTTGATCGAATATATGCCAAGAGAGACTACAATTATTGGAGAAACCTATGCGAAGACTCTAAAAGATCTAAGAAACGGCATTTAGTAAAAACACCAACATTTGCGTCAGAACAGCATCTTCCTTTTGCCTGGCAATGTACTAGTCCACAAGGCTCGAAAGGTCGTGCTTGTTTCAGAGCAGTGGTTCTTAACCGGTGTTCCTCGGAACATTAGAGTTCCGCGAACTTGTTACTAGTGTTCCGGGAACATCGTTTACAGCTAGACAAGATTTAATTATGTTATCTTTCTGTAATCAACATTGCAACTGAGAACTACAAACATTTCTTTGTCGAACACAAAAATATATTAACAAATTGGAAAACAATAAGAAATTCATATTAGCATTCTGTATGTGTTAGGTATTAATTTATTAACCTGCTAAACAGATAATCTTCTTAGGAATACCACCCTGGAAGTGGTAAGTCTCAATATTGTCCATTTTTATCAATACAACTTAATTTTGGATTGAATCACTTCAGAAAATCGCTAATTTCAATAACATTACCGGTATCGTTAAAATCTGTGCTAAACCAAGTTGTAAAAATGGTAAATGACATCAAGTGAAGACTTGTAAAACATGCCTTTTTAACAAAGTTTGCATATCTATAGAAGTTCAGCATGAAATTTTGCATTTTCAAATGTCGTCAAAGTGATATTTGCTGTCTTATTGGCATATTTAACAGAAGTTCTTAATTACATAAATAGCATTAAAAAATGAAAATAGTTTGACACCTACTGACAAATTGGCAACATATCAGAAAAACGTATATCTTTGGAAAAATTGCACATCGGAAAAAATACAGTAGATATGTTTTCCTTGCTTCATAACAAAAATTTCGAAGGAATTACTATGCATTATAATAGAACATTGAAATTTATTGGAACAAAAGATTGCAAGTTACTTTTTTCCCTAAATTAATTAAATTATGACTGGATTGTGTAAATCATCTAACTCAGTTAACAACATCGAGTTGCGACTTTTCCTTACAAGAAGAAAAAAAGGAAGAATTGGTTGCTATGTCAACGCATCGTGCTCTAAAAGTGAAATTCACTAAAATATCTCTTGAAGAATTTTTGGATTTCTATCCAAGCTGAATACCCAGCTCTCTCCGCAAGGGCACTAAAAAATTTGCTACAGTTTTCAACATCATATTTGTAAGAGCTCGGTTTCTCAATGTGCAAAAGCAACAAGTTCAGCTGTAACATTGAAATTGATTCAAGGAAGTTCCTGTTACTTTAATTACAGTTTTTAAAAATATAATACTTTATTTAAATTTAGGGTATATTTCATTTCTATGTAATCTGTAATCTACATTTTTTTAATGAAAAGTATATTTATTTATATTATGTATTAGTTTTATGGCCTTAGAGATTTTGGTATTCATCAAATTTTTCTTACAGTCAAAAGTGTTCCGTGAGTTCGAAAAGGTTAAGAACCACTGCTTTAGACGAATGTGGGTTTCAGGAGATTGATCACCTACCTTACAACCCAGATATGGCACCATCTGATTTTTATCTGTTTATAAAACTCAAGAAAAGAGGACGAAGGTTTCACTCAGATAAGTGAAACAGGTCGTTGATGACTAGATTGCTAGTCAGCCAAAAGAATTTTGTGCTGAAGGTATAAACCAACTTCCGGGTATATTGCGTAAGTGCGTTGATACAGGTAGATGCTATATTGAAAAATAAAATTATTAACATTTTTGAGTTTCTTTTTTTCCTAGTTAGGTAGATAAATTTTTGAGTTTCCCTCGTATGTTACCAATATTGTAAACGGTATGTTGGTTGAACCTTGGCTGCCAACATACATCCATTATATATCAAAACATTAACATTTTCGATATAAATCCAATATCTTCTTCTCTATTCTAGTAAACCTTCTCCGTACTCAGAGGTTGGCTACCACTCGCCTGAATTTCTCGCGATCATCAGCTAATCGGAATAATTGTGTAGCGGTCCTACCCGTCCATTTGCGAATGTACCGAAGCCAGGATAATCTCTTTCTTCGTACTGATCTCTTTCCCCGTATTCTTCCTCTCATTATAGTTTGGAGCAGTTTATATTTGTCATTTCTGAAGATGTGTCGGAAGTATACAGTTTTTCTCATTTTAACGGTTTTTACTAATTCGTTTTCCTTTCCTATTCTCCGCATTACTTCGTTATTCATTGTTCTCGACATCCATGAAATTTTTAGAATCCTCCTATAAGTCCACATCTCAAAAGAGTCGATTTTCTTTCTAACAGCTTCCATTAACGTTCAGGATTCCATTCCATATAGCAAGTTTGACCAAATATGGTAGTCGCAGGTGGTTATTACATAACATTGATTTGTATTTAAAGAATGCGTTTCTTGCTATTGCTATCCTGGTGGTTATCTCTATATCTGGGTCTAGATCAGCGTTTATTAAGCATCCTAGATATTTGAATTGTGTGGCTTGTTCAATTGCTATTCCATCTATTAATAGCTGTCCTGCTTGTATAGGCTGTCGACTTATAACAATAAATTTTGTTTTATTGTTGTTCATTTTCAAATCCATTTCTTCTCTAGTTTCTTTAACTCTGTTCATGAGGGTTTGCAGATATTCCAAACTCTTCACAATTGTAGCGATGTCGTCAGCGTACCTAATATTGTTTATTATTTCACCACTTACTCTGACTCCTTTACTCTCCCACAATGCCTTTTGAAACACACACTCTGAATATATATTAAATATAATAGGCGACCAGACACAGCCCTGTCGCACACCATTTTTGATTGGACAATACTTTGTTTCGTCATTATCAACACGTACAGTAAGCACTTTGGTTCCAGTATAATTCTCTGATTAATCGTACATCCTTTTCGTCTAGTCTAGTCGTGTTGTGCCTTATCAAGCGCCTTGCCGAAGTGTATAAATGCTATAAATACTGGTTTTTGGAATTCTCTACATTTTTGTAACAGAAAGTTCATTGCAAAGAATGCACCTCGTGTTCCAAAGCTGCTTCTAAATCCGAACTGCGAATTATCTTATAATAAATTCGCACTTTTCTGATATTCTATTTTGAATTATTCTTAGTAGAAGCTTCAGTATATGACACATCAGGCTGATTAATCTGAAGTCATTTCATGTTCTGACATTGTTTCTCTTTGGCAGTGGAACAAAATTAGACTTCATCCAAATGTCAGGAAGTTTACCGTTGTCATAGATATGCTAAAAAGTTCCGTCAAAATTTGTATATTGTTCTCGTCCAGCAGTTTTATTAATTCAATGGGAATTTCATCCGGTCCAACCGTTTCGCCACATTTTGCTGTTCTTAATACATATTCAACCTTTGATTTCATTATTTCTGGTCCTTCAATATTTTTATCTTCGCCAGTATTTATGTCTTCGCGGTTGTCGTCAAAAAGGTCTGTAATATATTTTTCCCATGTAATCCAATATAGGCAAACCAATATTGGCCTAACCTAGTTGTGCTAATTGGGTATAATTTCCAAAATATGAATCTGCAGTTTACTGAAAACCTTCTACACATAATCCGTCTTCTGTGCAATCATTTCACAGATCGGGGGCACCATTTCTACGCCGCATCCTTTATCAACACCAGTTAGCTGATCATATCATGAAGTGTTTGCATCCTCTACTTCACGAAATCGCTGCAAATTCCATTAGGTTACTTTAATGTTAGATGAGACTAGTCGGGTTAAAAAATAATCTATTTTATGATGATATTAAAACCATCCATTAGTTGAAGATTATACGCATACATGAAACTGAGCGCCCATTTCAGATACTTAATAGATGACGTATTAGCTCAACCAGAACATAAAAGTTTCAGGTCCTAGGATAAGTTTCGCTATTTACAGTAATCTGATAGCACATTAATAAGAATTCTATTAGAAATACAATCTTAAATTGATTATTTAGTAATGTTGAAACAGTAGATGTATTGATAAACATTAACATTTAATTGTGAGACAAAGATTCGAATTAAAATTAATATTAAAATTCCATTCCAGTTAATATTAAAAATATATATAATCTTTATATAGCAGTATTACATAAATAAAATAAAGATCGCAAGAAGAACGACTCCTTACTATTTTATCATCTTGTGCGTACCAAGTTTTCTTTCCCATTAAACATCTAATGACGTAGGTTTTTGATATGCAATCATGTATATCAATACATAAATTGCTTCAATATCACTAAATAATAACATATAAACTCTTATTTGTGATACATATCCAAAAACTGTTATCAAATGACGTAGGGAAATGGCATCTATCCATTATGGCGACTGCAACCAACAAAATTTATTCACATTTCATATCTTAAACTTCTTTGTTTCTGTTGAAATGGAAATCTTTACATAATTTGTAAAAACGGAACTATGGGTGCCTAAAATCACAATAGTCTTTTTAATCAATAAAAAACTATGACCACTTGAAAGATCATAATTGTTTTGACGGAGTAATCGCCATAACATATAAGTGGTTTCTTAAAAGAAAATTTCGGTCTCTAAGTCGACTCTGTCTTAAATGAGTACCTAGGGGTACCATTGTGGGGTAATAATAGGCGGCTGAAGCGGCACTAGCAGAAGTAGCAGCTGCACCTGCTACTCTTCCAAAAGCGTCTTGATACTGGAGTAGGGAGTACAAAGGGAGTCCGATATTATTATATATTTTATAACAAACTTCCTAATTCAAATTTTGCTAACTAGAGAACCAATCAAAACGAACACCATGTTTTTAATTAATCATTACCCTCAAAACTCTTAAGAGCAACTAGATTTATAATCTTCGTAGGAAATAATCATTTTTAACGGCTATTACAATCAGAGGGAGAAATTAACGGATTTCTTAAAAGGCTTCTTATTGGTAATTTTTCTACATTAAATGTTTGATGGCTCAAGCCAACCAATTAGAATTGAGATAAGAACAACCACCCAGTTTTTATGTGATTGTTGCAGTCAGAGTTCGTACATTACTCATATTTTGGGTATTTCTAGAAATAATCATTTTTAGTCGTACTATATTCAGATTTGAATTAATCAGATTGAGTGATATTGGAAAAAAAACATTTTACTACGGTAAACGAACCTTACCAATCACAATACAGATATATACAACAATCAAGTTTTTAATTGATTATTGAAAATCTACAACCAATCGGGATTACGCATTTTGGAAAATAATTATTTTGTTAGTGGCACATCTTCTAATCTAAATTTTGCCAGGATTACATAATTAATCAGAATACAAATATGAACAAAGATTGGTTCAAATCAGAGTTCCCACTGCCAGTCAGATTTATAGCTATTGTGGAAAATAATAATTCTTTCTGTCCTTTACAATCAGGGGTCAGAAATCAGAGGTCAATCAGATATGGTGATTTAAAAAAAATATTTAAGAATTTTCTACATTAATTTTTTTCTAGATCACTCAAAATTGAGATATGCGAAATCACTCCGTATTTAATTGAGAAGATAGTTCTTATTAATTGAAAATTTCTTACAGCAAATTTTTGCAGGATATAGATGACCAATTAAAATTTAGATGCGGCCATCCATGTCGATTTTCAGCTGGTAGCATCTGGTGGTCGTCAATGATAACGTACCTTTCAACTTAAATTAAATGATTTTCTTGTAATAGTTATGATGTATGTTAGTCAAATTTGCTGATGCTAAGAAATATACCAGTAGTAATATTAAGAGGAACAAAGGACAAAACAGTATAATTACATGTAATCTAAAAAAATAAGTTTTAGATTCTTTTGTAATATCACGGCATACGTGTATGCCGTGGGTAATATGCATGTTGAGCTATTAATTATATGTCGGAACAAAATTATAATGTAATTATATAATAGCAGTAATTATGAAGTTTAACTGTTTTTCGCAGAAGAGCATTCAATAACTTTGGAATTAATTTAGTTATTTATAAACTCCTAAGAAGGATGTGCACATTAGTGGAATAATCATACCACTATAATAAAAACAGAAATACAAGTGTTTACGTAATATTCTTAAATGTATATCAAACTACGTTAATTTTTCGATGATTGTAAATTGTGGATGACGCTATTCAAGCCGCCCGTCATCACGTAAAGGCAATTTAAAAATTATATCCTCTTAGAATAATTATGTTATCCGAATATCTTAATGGGTTGCGCCTTCGAGGAGTGTCGAGCGACCTACATCCTATACGATTTGCATAAAAAGCTACACAGCAAATGCAGAATGTTGCAACATAGGGAATGTGGATACACTGCAATTCTCTTACAATAAATACCTATTTTATCTTGCACTAGTTCTCCATCTGAGAACTTGTTTGGTGCAACTTTCAAAACGTAACGAGATTCCAATTTACTGTTACGTTACTGTGCGCTGTGAATCTTTGCGAGTAGTAAATTATCTTTAATTTAATAAAAGAAGCGTTCTCATAAGCTTTATGTAACCGAGTTTTCCTTTAAAACTCCCATCCAATATACAGCTTCGGTTTGTCTTACTGTTTTCTTTTTAATGTCAATTTCAAAATTATACCATTTTACTTTTCCACACCATAGGTACAAGGTAAGTATTCATATCGTAAAAAATTTTTTAATGATGATGGAAACGAAAACATCCGTTTAGGAAAATGAGAAACTTAAAAAAGTGCTTTCTAAAAAATCCTTGCTCGTCGCAGTGTGTATACATATATGATTGTACCCTCCCATATTTCGAAAGTGGCTACTCTGATTTCGTGTACATTTTAAATCTAAAGATTATTTATCTAAAGAATATTTATAATAAAATAGTTGTGGTTATCATAGAACGGTAATCTTAAGATTACACATATTCAATATTAAAAACATCCTATTCATGCCAGATGGCCCCCTTATATATTTATGCCCAATTAAGAAATCAGTTAATTAACACTTTTACCAATCGTACCATAAACACGTCATTAAAAATTGTGAGGCTCTACACCCTATGATGGAGTTTAGCCTGTAAGGCGGCAAGTCAGAGCTCCCGAATCCTTGCTCTCCCACTCAGTTGTCGTGTGCCAAATTCGTGACATGTGATGATGTGGTGAGCATTATGCAGTAGACAACCATATTGTTATTCCTTGTTCATTCGAACGCAGGTACTCAATTGTTTAAAATGGCTGAGTGACCAGGCCAGGCATCGAGTCGGGGATTTGAGCTCCCGACCTTCCGCACCGGAACGCAGTGTTCTACCCACTGGACCACATTAGCTCTAAATATGTTACCCCGTCCATTTTTTGGCTGTGAAACTGAAAGACAAACTTTTTATGTCCTACTACTATCGTTTAGCTGAAATATGATTCTAATAGTTTTCAAGAAAAGTTATACAAACATTTGATGCGGAGATAACAGTTGGTAACGTACCGGGATTGATAACAATAGAGCAACTAGTACAATGTGTTAGGGATATAAAAAACGGAAGATCGCCCGTGCCAGGTGAAATTAATGCAGAATGAATTAAACGCGGTGGAGTAACAGTATTAGAACGAATAAAAGATGAATATGAATAATTGTCTCATACAACAAAAAACACCTAAAGAATGAAAAGAGAGGAATATTTCGTAACTTTATAAAAATGGTAATAGGAAACACCCCAACAGCTGCACAGGATTGAGTTTAACTAGTACATTAAGCAGGTTATGGGGCAAACTAATACAAAAATAAGTGGACGCGACTGCCTCCCTGGACTTTCCCATACTGGAAACTGTTCATATCATCTTTATTCAACAGTAGAGTTATTTTCCTCAAAACGGTTGTTCAAGTGCTATCCTAAAACCTTGCCTCGTAACGAACAGACTTACAAGGTTTGTAAGAAGTTCCGCCAAATATCTGCGGTGCCCCTTAATTTCCTTTTAATATGCAACCAGGCATACTTCATTCTCTACTACTATATACGTCGCGCGGTCTAACTAGTACCGATCGCTGTTGCTACCGAGGTAAAATTTTCCAAGTCCCTGGAAATTATATTTTGTAGGGCATAAAAGATCGATTTTTTTATTTTCGCGGAAAAAGATTCTTTGACGCAAACAAATAACAACCGTTAGAATAAAAAAAATATTTTTCTAAAAAAGAGGGGGAGGGGGCCGGTGCGCTTACATATATCCACGAGTGTAATATTTCTTTGGATATTCATATGCTCCATTACGTACTGAGCGATTCAGTGAAAACCCCAGCCTCCTATCTTTTTTCGTTTATTAATTAAAGGAGTTTGAAGTTTCAAACTTCCAAGCTTCGTAGAGGGCGCCACAGGAAAATTACGGAGTTCTTCAAAAAACATATCGATAGCCCCTTGCGAGGTCTATCGACATATGAAATTTAAAAAAATTCCTTGGAGCAGTTTTTGAGAAATAATTTTTTGAAAATTTCCAAAATTTTAAAAATTCGTAATTTAGGCCCCTTATAATTTTTCAAAAAACTTTTTATATCACCTCATTTTACCCTTCATATACTATTAAGAAAATAAAAATCATTTGAATCGATTCATCCGTTTTCGAGTAATTGGGCGTTAAACTCAAAATTTTCAAAAAAATCATAGCGCCCTTCATTTTAAAGCTAGCGAGTTCGGCAAAAAACTAACAGATTTGTCTTATGACCCTCTATCGTTATCATTATAAAAGTTTCAAAATTGTAATCACAAAAAAAGTGATACCAAAAAAAACATGCGTAACTTCCGCTTCCGGTTTCGGATTTTTTTGAAAAGCTTATTTTTTCGATGAATTTTCGATACACCCCGGCATTCCAAAGCGCATCAAAATCGGAGCAATACTTTCGGCTGTAGGAGCGTCACATACGTACGTACATACGTACGTACGTACATACGTACATACCCACCCACAGACAGACATTTTTTAAAAACCACTTTTTTGGGTTCCTAGAGACCCAAAACGGATATATCCGTTAAAATCTCGATTTCGAAAATTTTCATGATTTCAATACTTACCCTATACCTATAAGGTATGGGAAAGTAAAAATGAGAGAAAAAGTTGGAAACAAAATTGCAGAGAATCAAAGCGGCTTTACACCTGGCCGTTCTTGTACTGACAAGTTATTTATCTTGCAACAATTGATGGAAAAGATAATTAGTAAAGGGGGCGAAATACATATTACTTTTATTGACCTTAAAAAGGCCTACAACAATGTTCCTCGAAATAAAATTTGGGTACCTAGCAATATTTATCATAAATTAATAGCAATGTGTAAGAAACCATATGACAAACTAATCCACGAATTATATGAAGACATACAATTGATAAGAACTGGGGAAGCACCTAGCAATTAAGCATATCTTCTCCCTTTCCAGGTTATGTTGCCATTCCCCTTCCAGACGTCACCGGGTATAATGCGCCCAGCTCTACGCGTCCGGTAGCTGGAAACTGCCGTCCCCATCAGACTGACCGTTGCGTTGCACCGGCTTCGTCCACCCTGGGTCAAGGCCGCCAGTCTAGCGTCTGACTTCCTACTGTTGATGGCCTAGGCTATCCGGCTGACTTGGAGTCCAAAGCATTATTCTCTGATCCAATGAACCCCAAGCCAGCCTTATACCACTACCACCTCGAGTCCAACCACTAACTCGGAGAGCTCGCCCGGTTTGACCCGGACAAGCGGCATCTCTCCGATCCCGAGGCACTCTTAATTTCTATGGCGCACGGGTATACTCTCAGCATTTCACTTTGTGCAAAAGTGGAGCTCCGGTGAACTCTTCCGCTTCCGGCTTAAACTCCTGTCTGTGGCCTCTTTGGCGTTCCACCTTCCGCCTTCTTTGCGGCCCTCCGGCTTATCTTCTACCTTTCATTGCCGCCTTCCGGCTTATTCTTCCTGTCTTTCCACCGTGCAACTTCTCTGCCGCCCTCCGGCTTTGCCTACCGCTTTAATGCCGCCCTCCGGCTTATACTTCCTCCTTCCTCTCTCCTTCTCCTGCCGCCTTCCGGCTTATCTCCTCTGACCCTAAGGTCCCTCCTGTATCGCCTGTTTCTCCTGTCTCGACTATATCGCCTAAGATTTAGAATGTAAGTGCACGTGATGAGGGGCCTTCAATTCCTC
>JABXWE010051183.1:0-15078 GCA_014611495.1 Limonius californicus | reverse complement strand
TAACCATTTTCAAGGGACAAGGTTTATTGGGCGTTCCGCGAATTGCTGGAATCTGATAAACTAACACTTCAAGATGGATGTTCGTGGCCTTTTTAGCACTTTACTGGCAGAAAGTAAAATTAAAAACAGAATGATTTCTGACTGAAGGAACCTTTGAATAGGTATGCAAGGATTAACGTTCATAACATTCTAATCGTTAACTAAAGCTACCCCAGGAGTGAATCGTTACAATCATTTTTCAGAAAACTCCATCATTAGGATTGTAATGTACTGTAGTGCACGTTCATCTAGTTAGTGGGGCTGTTAAGGTATTTCATTTTTATTTTGTTTACATGGTTACATAATTCCATAATCTTGTCCAGATGCAAGTAAATCTTGCTCTCCAATTTTGTCTTCTGATTCGAATATATTTGGTGCTCGGACCTTCAATAAGATCCATGCCCCATAGTACCAGTGACGTAAAATCCTGCATTTTAATTGTATTAAGGAATGCCAGGTTTTAACAAGAAAGAATTTCTTTAAGTGCTCTATTATGTATGTATAGGATTTACAATTTAAAATGGTAAGCAGATGTTGCAGGTGGTTTATTGTATACTAATTGCAATATCCTACTTGGAATTTTGGAAAGGTAGTTGAGCTGGTCACATTAAGGAGATAGATTTTAAATGGATGTATTTGTTAGTACTGGTCACTGGTCACAATAGGCGGGTGGTCACTATATAGGAAATAAGGTACATTAAAAAGATAGGATATTGGCAGGGACCGGGAAAAACTGATCACTTTAACCAGATGGTCATAATATAGAGGTGGTCACTTTTGCAGGTTCTACTGTAGTTAAGAAGAAAATAATTTTTGTCTTAAAAATTAGGTATAATATTAAAAATAATAAACAAGTATTTAAGACACTACGGTTTAAAATCAATGATATAATAACTCTTTTTGATATGTTGATGATAGCATCTTATAAACAGAGATCCCTCGTTTGTAAAAGTATGAAATTGTGTACAGGGTTTCCCAAGGAAATAAACCATATAAAAATTTTTATGGGATTACATATTTGCCAGATTTTATGTCCTTGGATTGCGGTGGTTAAACATGTAAACTAGATTATTGTTTTAGTTTTTATTAGTGTGGCATAGGTAAATAAATTTTTTGCTTTAATGTTAGGTTTAATATTTAAAAAATATATATTTCGATGAGATTGTCTTGTAATCAATGTAACCAGAAGACCCACGTTTGGAAAAATAGCAAATTATATATAGGGTTTCCCAAGGAAATGAACCATAGACAAAATGTATGGGATCACATATTTTCCAGATTTTATGTTCCCGTATTATGTTGGCTAAGAATGTAAACTAAATTATTGGTTTACTTCTTGTTAATGACTTTGTACAGTTAAAAAGAAAATAATTTTTCTCTTAAAAAATAGGCTCAATATTAAAATAATAAACAAGTATTTAAGGCACCACGTTTTAAGATCAATGCTATAATAACTCTTTTTGATATTATGATGGGACTGTCTTGTAAACAGAAGGCCCTCGTTTGTAAAAATATCTATTTATATAGAGGGTTTCCCAAAGAAATGAACCATAGGATTACTTTGGTTTCGATTGTAAACTAGTTTTAGTTATTACTAATGTTGCATAGTTAGAGAAAATAATCTTTTCTTTTAGAAGTCAATAATATTCAGAGGAAAACGAATTTTCTAGTATTTTTTTGTGACACACTGGATGAATCGACGGTCGTGTGTGTTTTAGTTAGAAAAATTTATTTATCTTTTTTTTTATTTATTTTATTTTCACCACCATACCATTTCTACTACCAAATGGTATGTGATAAAAAATCGGCTATTAATTTTATTATTATTTAATCGTAGAATTGGTATGGTATTGCAATAGCAAAATAAATATGCGTAACTTCTGCCTACAAAACACCCTCTTAAACACCGCACCACACGAAACAATAAAAAATGTCTTTTAAATATAATTTGCATTACTAGCTTGGAGCAATAAACTCCATGGCATTGTGCCTATACTTAAATCCCCGTGGAAATCCTGTATAGTTCATTAAAAAGTATTTGAAGTTCGATTAGAAGCAAGAAGAACACGAAATAATAATTTTACTTAATTTATCGAACTGTGTATAAATTAAGTAATATTTTTCTTTCTTTATAGATATTTTACCTTCAAAATAAAATATTTTTATATCGTTTTTTCTATATGGACAAAATTTAGTCCAGGCTATAGTACTTTTTTAGTAAGATTTCTAGCTCTATTTAGGCAACCAACATTACAGTACAATGAATTTTATTTCTTTGTAGTCTGTGAACATATGACAAATTACAAAATACTTATGCCAAACGAAGACCTTTTTGGTTGATCCGCCTTCTGTATGTAATTATTAAAGCTATTTTAATTTATTTTATCTTTCAACGGTTTACAAAAATTTCATTACGGCCGTAGGATGCGCATCACTGATACAATAAGACAATAAATTGTTTAAAATTATAGTGGCTAAACGCTTTTTAATATCGCAGATTTTATTCCGTCAGTTTTAATTTTGCAAATGTATCATGCTTATCCCACATATAAAAGATTTCCGTATATTTAAAAAGTTTAAAGTGCGTTACAAGGCTCTAAATTTTTTTTAGTTGCCTCTACGTAAACTTAAAATAATTTATTTGTTCTAGTGAAGCTAGTGAACTATGAAAAGGAATTATTGTGTAAGGGTGGTTTGCTATCTTAAACCGGGAACGCAATTGAAAAATACTATAAGATTAATTTAATTCCAGCTATGGCAGCAGTCATTCTGTAACAAATGTTATAAATTATTAATAATCTGAAAAGTAATGGACACGAGAATGAAATTGCAATTTGCATTGTATTTAAATTATAACATAAAGATAATTGTTTTACATTAGCAATATTAACTTTTGGTGTGTAACTTATTACAATTGTAGTTAATACAATACACTATACAGTATTTCATTAGGAGGTTTGTTTCACTAGGTTTTATAAACGTTGTCCTAATTTAATACAACGTTAAATTTACGATTGTAGCAGTCTTGAACATTTTTTTAGTGAATACAGTACATACTAATTCCACTAATTAATTAATGTATTTTTGGATCATACATCCATTCTATTATGATCAGCGCGTTAGACTTCTACGCCGAAGGTCTGGGGTTCAATTCCCAGTACCGCAACATCAAATTTTTAACGGCCGTTCTCCCCCGCAAGGCAATGGCAAGCCAGCGAGGTATTCTGTCTAGTAAATATTTTCTGGAGTAAAAATGTTTACACTTTCCGTGGTTTGGAGCCCGCGTTAAGCGGTAGGTCCTCTATGTCTGTGGTATTTTAAACGCGCAATACAGGCATAGGAGAGAAGATTGCTACGTCTCGTAAGAGATAAAGCATCCAAAGAAGAAGAAGAAGGTACTATTATTTCTCTGTTCTAAAGAGGGCAGCCGTACTGGCCCTGGAGAAATCCAAAATTGTCTGTGTGGTACTCGAGTGTTTCCGCACCGTGGAGCAAGCATCTAGCATAATGTCCTAGAATTCATCAGGGTAGAAAGACATACAGGAATATGTGGCAAGGAGCAGTTTAATGCCCTGGCGAGACAAAGCTCGGAACAATCAGTTTGGGGTCCCGCACCGGCAGTTGCGCCCTAGCCCACCCTCCTATATGAAAAATTCCAAAAAAAGTTTCTAACTTTTTACCAGCTGACAACACAGTTTTATGCTTTTTTGGCTTTCAAGATGTGTGGCACCATTGCATGCTTGCACGTTTTGACTCAGAAGTACAATAATGTACCCAGGTTTCATCCGTTGTCACAATTGAGTCCAAAAATGCATCCTTTTCCCGCTCATAGCGCCGCAGTAAAGAAGAAGCGATTTGCAAACGATTCATCTTATGTTCTTCGGTCAACAAGTGCGAAATTCACCAGGCACTCACGTTACGATACTTAACCTTGTTTTCTGTGATATCTTCAACACTTCCAACACTAATTCGCAAAATTTAAAAAATTTGGCGAACTGTTACCCATCTGTCTTGCTGAATAAGGGCCTTAACTTATTTGTCATTAACCTAAGTCGAAACTCTTCGTACATGATGCTCATTTTCTACAGAAGTTCTCCCGTCTTTAAAATAGTTCGGCCACTCAAACATCCGATTTTTAGAAAGACATAAATCGGCGTATTGTGCTCGCAGATTGTAAGAATTTCAGGCGAATTTACTCTATCATTCGTAAGATTTGATTATTATGCGCTGTGCTTGCACGTTTTGACTAAGAAGTACAATAATGCACCCAGGTTTCATCCGTTGTCACAATTGAGCCCAAAAATGCATCTCCTTCCCTCTCCTAGCGCTGCAGTGCAGAGGAAGCGATTTGCAAACGATTGATCTCATGTTCTTTGGTTAACAAGCGCTAAATTCACCAGGCACTCACCTTACGATACTTAAGCTTGTTTTCTATGATACATGATGCTCATTTTCTACACGAGTTCTCCCGTCTCTAAAACATTTCGACCACTCAAACTTTTAGAAAGACATTGATCGGCGTATTGTGCTCGTACATTGTAAGATTTTCAGTCGAATTTACGCCATCATTTGTAAGATTTGATTATTATGCGCTGTTCCATGCTACATTAAACAGAACTTTCCGACATCGTAACTGTAACTGTCAAAATAATATTATAGCGAAACAGTTGCCATGGATCTGTGAACAAGAGTCACTGCCAACCAGTATTTAATTTAATTATTGGAATTGTCTTCAGATGGGGTTTTAATTTAAACATTACTGTTCAAATGTGTACACTCCTCGTGTGTTTGTGTTTCATTGAATACGTAGGTGTGAAATGTATGCAAGGTGCATGAAAATTGCTACTTCCTAAGAATTTATAGTTAAACAATATGAGTCAGGAAGGAAGGAAGGAATTAGCATTGCTTCGAGGCGCGTTTAAACTTGAGTCATTTTTTCTTGGAGGCCAAGCGCAATTGCTTGTTGTATGAATTGTGTGAGCGCACCGCACTTTGGCCTATCTTAATTTTTTAAGCTGACGCGAGTTTAGTCACGGTGTTTGAAGGTTCTCGTGTCTTTATTTAGTGTCCTTAATTAAAGCAAACGTACGTGCATTATATTTTAAGATAACAATGCTGTCCCACTCGATACTGAACGTCACTACTGGTTCGCGCTACGGCAAACTTAATTAAAATAATTTTCGTCGACGTTTTCACCAGAACTAATTTATATTGGCATATTATTATTTTAATTTGAATTATTATTGCTGTTCGGAATCGATACATACAGTTAATTGAATTAGGTAATTCAGATTAATGTATAGTAATTATAAACTCGCTTGCAATGAAAATGCAATTACATTCTGTGGGTTTATAGTAAATAGTTATTGTTGTTGGATCAAACATATCTTTGATTAATTCGTTTTATTGTCCGGGTAGATAATTTGATAGAATTATCTTTTTTTATGGCATGTTTTTGTATAATCTACCTGTATCGTAGGCGGTTTGATTTCGAAAATAAATTATAGAGTTATTGGACTCATTAACTATTAGTTCATTATCACAAAAATCGATGTAAAAATGTCAGATATTTCTTAGAAATTAATTCTGAAATTAAATTAGCGCATTTATAAAGAAACATAACTATGCCATCAATGTTGTTCAATAGGAAATGGCCTAAATCAATCAATAATTGCTCGACAAAGCACACACATAACCTCACATTATTTGATAGACAAGAAATTGGAAAACGTTTATACCTGTGTTTTAAGGATCTTAGAAATTACTATATATTAGCTATGCTTTGTGACAGCTTAACGAAAATGTGAAGGTCAGCGCGGTTAAACATCGATGACACAGTTTCGGTATAATAAAAAAACTTCAAGCTATTTTTAATTCGCAGTAAAATATTTAAAAAGTAATTCACCATTAAATAATGTCCATATTTACAATACCTCTAATTTCATATTAGTGAACGAAGCTATTTTGACCAGTAGCTCTACCGAGTGTTGAAAATAAGCGCTTCTCGTAAGCCGTGAAAGGTAGTGCTTTGGTTAAATATGGCGAATTGTCATTAAGGATGAAATTGTGCTTAATTTTCAGTAGAGATTGAATGAAAAAATTCATTTTTGGATATTGTTAACAATTTCCTTGTTATTGGCGATAGCGAAAAGTGATTAAAATGTTAATCAAAAACTTCTTAACTTTTATATTGCCATCGACGATATTTTTTTATTAATAGTGAATTGTAAAGAGCTGTTTATCTCATTTCCTTCAATACAAGGGTTGTAGGCAAAACTATTTACTTTTAATGAAATGTGAAAAAACCGTTTAAAAATTAATCAAAATATGTTTGTTGGCTATATTTTGAGGCAGTCGTAGGTTAGAATTCTATACTAATGGACTGGGGTTCAATTCCCAGTACCGAAACATGGGATTTTTAAAGGTAATTCTCGTGCACAAGGCAGTGGCAAACCAGCGAAGTATTCTACATAGTAAAATCTTCTCTGCAGTAGAAGTGTAGTGGTTCGGGGCCCACGTTAAGATGTAGGTCCTCTATGTGTATGGTACTTTAAAGTTCGCGACACGTGTATATAGAAGAATATCGCTAGTCTTGTAAGAGAAAACACTCAAAGAAGAGAAGGGTATATTTAAAGGTAAATATTATTACATGCATAATTCTCACAGATGACTACTACATAAATAGTTTTTGGCAATATTTATGTAGTAATTAGGCGTTTAGCTTGTAATGAAAATTAAGCTCAATATTTCGAACTTTAATGCAGATCCTGGTAACCCTTAAGATGTTAAAGAATTCTGCTCATTTAAACGATTCTTATCCTTTATGAGATCTTCATGGATTTGGCATTATTTTAGACACCCTGTATATGTTTTGCAAATGGTTTCTACAAATTAAAACGTTGTAATTCAGCTGATTGAAAAGCTTTCAAAAACTGGGTGTTTTTAGTCATGTAAGCGATAGGTACGTAAATATACAGGGGGTAACGCACAATTAGGATTTCAATGGTAAGTTTGCAACGACATATTATTAGTTTTTCTAATTGTTGTAGAAATAATGTGTATACGGGTTACTTTTAGAGAAAATATTTTTAATCTTTGGAAACATTATAAAATGACACAAAGTAAAATTGTGCCTTACAGAAAAATTTGTGTTGTTTTGGTAATGTGTAAATAATTTTGAAAAATTGAATGTATTTTACATAAAAATACAAATCAGAACAGTTAATTTTTAATAACGATTTTCAACTGAAATTTTTGCCGAATGCATTTTCATTGTCTCTGTATCTTGATTCTCTTAGGTTAATTCCGCATCTCTTCCACGTGTCTCAACATTTTCGTCTCCAATCCCGCATTAATAGAACCTAAACTAGATTATATGTAATGGCCATATTCGTATTTATTTGCATACGGATTGATTCGCGGGCTTGTACGAGCCCATCTTTCCCAAACTAGGCAACTCAAACTACATATCACAAGATACTGTGATATCTAAATTTTTTATTGACGGTGTGATGAATCGGAGATGCCTGTTTAAAATGTTTGACAGCTTACTGAGTTGCCTATGTTTGGCATGGTAGGCTCCTACTTTCTCGTAAATCACCCGGTATATCGAATCAGTATAATTAAATAAGAAAATTCGATTTGTAATATAGGCCTGAATTACTGTATATCCCACTAGCGTAGATCAAAGCAACCTCCGCTAATACAACAATCTCAATCAAAACGAAAATAAACAAATGTTATTAGTTAACGGTTACGCATATTTATATGGCACATAACTTACATCTTGACAGGCCTTATTTGTATGTTAATAAAATTACGATAGTGAAACAATTTACAATTTCGATTTACATTTAAAACTGTAGGTCGTAACAACATCATTGTTATGGTGCGTGTTAATAAGTTCTCGGGCAATAAAAATACTAAACAATAATAAATATCAGCTAACATTCGCTTCCTTCTAAAACTGCTGACTTTAGCAGTGATTTGTAACAAGCCGAAAGTTTGTACAAATCTTATTTTGTATGTTTGTACTTATTTAAAATCCATTTCTCACCGCATCTTTCTACAGTTTTTTGGCTCTCTTGGGAGACTGGCGACTTTCTCTCATACGCCAGTTATGTAATAGGGGACCTACTGTTTAATGCGAGTTTCCAGCCGCGGGAAGGGTCTTGCAATTTTTCTTCAGAGAAGGTGCTGTTGCCAGAAGTACCTCTGTGGTTTACTATTGCCCTTCGAGGAAAGCGATTGCGTAAAAATCCTATGTACCTGGTTCTAGGATTGAACCCGGGTGCTTCAGTTCAACAGTCCAACTCCTCTCCCACCGCACCGATATCAAAAATTCATACATAAATTATTATTTGTAAATCAGCCTTATGAATATTTTATCGTTTAAAATGTAGCGGGACTTATAAATGTAACGATTTACAATATTTTATTAAACTAACATACGGAGAAAAATCTGAGGACTGCAGAAATATGGACATGACTGAAGCAACACCACAATTTACAGAATGTGCTAAAAAAAATACTTCGAAAAATGTAAGAAATAAAAAATACACGGGACGCTCCGTTACAAAAACGAAACGTTTTATCCCAATAAATGTATATTCTGATGTTAAGTACACATCCTACGTCTCCACACAACTTAATTGTTACGTTTTCAAAATAATAACAAAAACGCGTAAAGCGTAGCCCACGGGTACAGCTAATTTAAATTGTCTTTGTCACTGCTTCATCCTTACCAACTTTTTTAAACCTATCGATTATTTTTGTTGTTGTTTATAGAATATGATTTGTTTTACCTAGTATTTGTAATGAATAATAATTAAAAATATTACTACATATAACGACGTTTTACGTTGGACTGATAACCACAAACGAATTTCTTTAAACTGGGATATTTGTATATCAAGTTGTGTGTTATCTAACATTTCCATTAAACCTTCAATCCATATCTGAATCAGCGATATATATTTTATAAATATGTTCTTCGCAGTACACAAAGCGTTTATTTTCAGTGCAGAAGGATGTTTTTTAAGATGTAAAACATTTTTATTTCCCGAAAATAAACTAATTTATACTTTCGTAACTGACGCTTCATAAAAAAGCAACTTTCTGACCACAACATTGTACATTGGGAACATGAATCGTTGTACTGGAACTATTCTAAACCAAATCGCTAATTGGTTTCGTAAAAAGTACATTAAAATGGCAAGCAGGAATTGAACCATGCTAAAAATGAAATTAATAAAATAAGAGTGCATAACCTTAGAAACCGTATCAATTACGATATGAAAGCCATGATCTTTTAATATAACACAGCAAAGTTCAGACGAACACATGAGCGTCTTAAAAAACTAGACGCCATTAAGCAAAACCACTGCTCCTGTGTGGTAAATACAAAAAAATGCATAAACAAACACGCTTATTGTGTGTCAGTGATAGGAATACTGTCTTTAACAATTATACCATTTAAATCAAGACACGCACTTAGAAAAAGTCGATAAAGAAAGACGGGACGGAGCCAGCCAGACGAAGACTGAGATAGAGCTGACAGATATTGGATAGCTTACGCGCTCAGAATAATACAATCGCTTGGGGTGTGGTATTACTTCTTCTACAAGTCTAAGATTAGACACACCCAACTACAAAAGAAGCTTTGAAAAGTTTTCATGACTTCTTGAAATTTACGCCTGCGGCTGTAGCGTAACGTACAGTCATACTGTCTCTTTTGTAATATTAGTACGTATTATATACAGCGTGGAGACAAACTTCTGCACAAAATTCATAATTTTGTTTCTTTACCAGTTAAATAGTTGGAAACTAAATTAGTATCACACGTAATAATTTAAAACAAAATTATTTTTTAACGAAGAGAAGAACATTATGAAAAAAATTACCTAATGGAAATGTTCAAATTGTCCACATTAACTAGTTGGCATTGTCCAGCACGTGTGTAAACATATTATATCGCACACTCAATAATTTCGGGGCTGATGTTTTCCACTTCTAAATGAAACCGACACTTTAAATCGTCTAAATTGTTTGGCCTACTAATGTAAACTCGCGATTTTATATCACACCATAGAAACAAATTTAGCGGCGTTAAGTAAGGTGATCGCGCAGGCCGCTCAAATGGTCCTCGCCGACCTAGCCATCTAACAGGAAGTGTATTGTCAAGACACTGACGAGTTCGTATATTAAAATGTGGAGGAGTTCCATCTTGCTGAAACCAAATACTTGGATGGGGCGTATCAGGATCTTCATTGTTCATCAAAACGCAAAAAATCTAAACTTAAACAGATGTTGTGCGTTATTTCCATAAAAATTACTCTGAATATTTTGAATTTTATGTGTATATTTCTCAAAAAGTTGTTATGTGGGTTACTAATTTTCTTATATTACCATTGATCAGGTCTAACAAAATAAGGGCAAAACATGGGGTTCCAATTAAAAAAAATAATGATGATGTCATAGATCAGAAATAAGTTAGGAATTGTCTTTTTAAAATATAAAATTTAGGTGTTTCAGGGTTTCCCAAAAAAACATTAAACATAAAAATTATGAATTTTGTATGGAATTTTACCACCACACTGTATAATGCAGGACAACTCGCTTGATATTTAAATAAACGATGTGTTGACCTAAATTATTTCAATTACGTAGACGAGCGCCATAAGGATTTCAATGTTAAATACGAGTAGTTTATAGTTTAATTATTTGCTATCATAGAGCTAAAGCGTAAATAGAAAAATCAAGATATATGAAAGACTTTAATCGAAATCAGTTATACCTTGGATTGATTTAACTAGTGGAGGAGGGTCTTTCTCGCATCGGGACGGACGGTGGGAATTTTAAAAAAATAAATATAATAAATAACTAAACACTCACCGATATGGTCCCGAAATCGGTTATATGTACTCATCAAGACTAAATTCTTGGGAGCTCAGGAATAGGCAGCTTCAGACATGTACGCGGTGCGCTCATAAAGTAAACACACAAACAGTCACAATCCCATTTCAGCACAAACCAGCAAAGCATGGAACACGCAAACAGTAATACATTACTACATTAACATCGCAATGTTTACATTTCTACTTACAGGGGGTCTGGTGTCCCCCCGTAGAACAAGACCGTCTCCAGTAGTTCTCGTTCGCGGTGGGGTGTCTTTCACAGGGCCGTCTTTAGTAGATCTTGACTGATGTACCTAACCTGTAATGGGTACTGGGTAACGGAACGTTCCCACCGGACAATGGGTGCGCCCATGTCATTGTGATCACCAAACGACCTCCGCCGGCCACCGTACGTGCCTCACAAGGATCAAAGTGAGCGACAGGCTCTCCACAGGCCACTGGCTTGTCAACCAAGTCGAATGATTACGCCCAATCACCGACCCGCCCAAGCATTAAGCAGCTTAAAACGGAATCCTGCGCGGGTACACAACCCCCAGGTACCGTAGAGAGCTCACAAGCCTCCCAAGCATAGTACCAGAGGCCTCAATCATAAGAACACAGTATTTACAATTACTAACAATACTAACTCAACAGTACTACATAAGCAAAAGCATTATCTACAGCTGCAATCAACAACTACTCATCTCGCTCAACTGCACTACCTTACAGGTAGCCAATACATAGTTATCCGTCACTTCAGTGCATTTATGAATTAAGCAACACACATATACTGTTAATTCACTTATACCGAACACGCGAACTCTCAACCATCTGAGAAGCCACCCCTTCGGCCGTTTCGGACGCACTACCCTAATTTTCCTAAATCTTGCCTAAAAACACCGCTCTGCGACGAGTGTCAGGTCTTGGAAAGGATAACCATAAACACAATTTATTAGACAAGGGAGCTAGCAACCACAATATTTAGAAAACAGCTTTATTGACAACTATACGAGCATACAATAAATGCGAAAGAATTTGTCCAAAAATATTATTCCTACACTACTAAAAACATTAGCCAATTAAGGTCCAAGTGATTGATCTAAAGAGACGATCGTGGGCTAGAGGTTATCGCATTACAATTCTCGTGCCCACGTTAAGCTGTAGGTTTTTTGTGACGGTGCTACTTTAAAATGCGCAACGCAGGCATAGGAAAGAATAGATAAATCACTCGAAGAAGAAGAAGCTCGGTCTAACTTACATGACTTTAACTATGGATTGTTTTATTGTTTTAATCAAATGGAAGTAACATCTATGGTTATACCTATCAACTGTTTGGGGTTGCCGAAATTTGGCTTGACTAATACAATTGTCTTAAAGATAAATTCTTAAAGGGTTATTAGGGTAAACATAAATCAAGAAGTATTTCTATATGGGGTTGTGTGTTATTTAACATTTCCAGTACACCATTACACCTTTTGCGAGTCAGCAACAGTTTTCAGCCACGAACATAAAATACTTAAAAAAATATTTTTCATTTTTAAGGTATTTATTTTTAATTCATAAAAACTATTATTGATTCACCATTCGAAACAATACTGTTTATATTAAAAACAAAAAAAAATGTGGGTTAGAAAATAAGCTGTTTTATTTTCTTCTTTTTTATTTTTATTTGTTTTATTTTCTATGTTTGTTTTTATAATTTAAGAATTACATGCAGCTTTTAGTAAACATTCTTAAATATGGATTTTTAAAGTGCAAAGTTTGTTACTGCAGGTACATTTAACAATGCAATAATCGCTTCATTAAATTTTGCTATAGTTTTTGAAATCGATTAAAGCGTATAACTTGTCGTATCATATAATACTGTTAATGATCGTTAATAATTCTTGGCTGTAACAGGCAGTTTAATTGTGCACTTTAAACAACAATCTACTAGCACAATAACAGTAGCAGTACTATGTAAAACAAAGGCCTTACAAGTGGGAAATTTTTCAGGCTATATTTGTTTTGTGATAAATAATTTACGGTGCTGTTGGAATAAAACGCGTTTACGTAAAATGGAAATGGAAAATCTAATCTAATATTTGTTGCGTTCTGTGTACTTCTATATAGAAAAACGGTTTGCTTTTTCAGATCAACATTTTCCTATGAAATCCACATATTTTATTTATGAAATATCGATATAATGGAAGTGTGATTATTTTTCAACATAGCTCTTCTAATCTTTCTGCAGCGCTCTATTATTCAAACTTCAATGGTTTATATAAATTATAAACCAATTTATTATACAGGGTAATAAAAGTATGCGCCTACTATTTCAACAATAGGCAACCCAGAATGCACATCACAAGGTACTGCGATATCTAAATTTGTATGGAAGGTATTACGAATCAGGCATGTGTGTTTGATATGTTTAACAATCTAATTCTTTATTTAATCAATTATTACATTTCAAGTATCATATCCGCAACGAACTGATGGAACGACCTCTTCGGCTAGCACAGAGAGATAAGGGAAGGTTCGCGGTAAACGATTACAGGATTAAAGTTTTGATTGTTACAATGTACGGGGTAAATCAAAACAAGTGGGCGCCACTCTTTCAGGTTACAGCTAAAAGACGATCCTCGTATAAAGAACAAGAACCAATAGCTTCGAACGGGAATCGAACCTACCTTATTGTGCTTCCTCCTTACTGGAGCATTTCTAACAAACTACATACAAAAAAGAAAAATACATAAAAATAACAAATAACAAATCATACATTATTGAACAATGGATATAATATACTGAATGAAAGGTTCTTAGTTACATTCCAAAATGTGCAAGCAAGGACTAGAGTCGATCTAGCTATAAATTATGTATAAAAATAGGCTTCGAGGCGTCCGAACCTGTTACTCGAGTCGCCACTGCCTACGACATTGACGGGAAGATCAAGAAAAAAAGGAACTACGTAGTCAGTATTAGTTGAGTTCGCAACCCTAGTACTGTTGGGTATTAAATCATCACACAATTAGCAAGAGAAAATTGCATTATTTCCTGGACTTGTACTTTCTACAAATCGAAACACTTTGTAACCAAGTAATCACTGCTGCCAATCTCTACTCGTTACTACATATATGTATAGTTTTTACTATTTAATTAGGCAATAAAGTTGAAAAGGCCCAAAAAGGTTGGTTTTCATTTAATTGATGCCCCATAGTAGAAGAAAGAGAGAATGAGGCGGCAGCTACGATGACGTCGCTGGCAGGCAAATCAACGAATAAAGAACTAAACATAGCACCATTAGGATTTTTTTCGGTACAATGTTGAACATTGAGCATTTAAAACACAAGAGACCTAATTTTTGTTGGAACGGCGAATCTTCGCGGGAACGTTAAAGGGGTAACGGGGTTAAAGGGACAGCTCATGGTATCCTCAACTAAGTTTTTAACATCTGTTTATGTTTAACCCGACTTTACTGTCAAGTTTTATTGTGGGGAAACCGAAAAAACTTAACTAAACGAGTAATTTTTAACCCCACCCTATTTTCACGAATCACAAAAATGTCTGTACGCTGTGACTACTTGTTTTAAACATAAAAACAAGCGAGCTAGTTCGATTCACTCGATAGAGCAGGGCGTCAAACTCAAGTGCATAATTCCTGGAAATGCCTTCAAAAATGCTGAACTAACAAGAAACATACCAGTGATAACTTTCGGGATAACAATAGGTGGCGCAAAATATGCTATTTATGAATAAAAATAATGAAATGAAATTAAACGAACGTCACAGTTTACCGGAACAGGCGATTTTGGTAAAATTTTATTATTTTGAAAAGCTTACAGTTCTAGCTTAATTTTCAGTCTGGAAAACTGTTCAATTGACTGTGAAAAGTGGATAAAATCTGAAACGGAAATGAAAAATTTGGTTTAATAATTTGTACGATATCATTAACCTGAGTTCTTTTTTTGCAGCTTCGAAACTAGTATTCCCAAAGTTGTCCCAAAAAAAGGCCTGTACAATTTTTTTCGAAAATTTTGTGTTTAATGCGTTATTTACCAGAGTTACCGATAGAAAGGGCAATTTAAATACATACACCTTTTTTTTTTTCATTAATGCTACTCCCCCCCCCCGGGAACTGCTTTCGCATTACTTCGGGGGGGGG
>JABXWE010051182.1:0-11139 GCA_014611495.1 Limonius californicus | reverse complement strand
AATAAATTTGATATGCTATTTTGTAATATAACAAACTATAATAAATTTTCTAGTACACAAAGTAGAGTCAATTTGTATGGAATTAGTTTTATAACATAAACTAGAACTTTTTTTCAATAACATATTAAAAATAGTTCAAATTAATTTTTTTATTACATAACTTTGCATTTAATTTAAGTATTACTCAAGCTAAAAAAATTTCTTTGACTGTACAACTTTTTGGCATTTTAGCAAAGGTATCTAATATGTACCTATAATTATAATGTACCTACAGTTGTTTTCATATACCGAGAATTTCGGACAACTGAATAAGGATAATTTAGACACCTTATTACTATGATAATTTTCGGTGGGGTACATCACGGAAATCTAATTTAGTGTCCTGTCATCTGTCAAGCAAAAGGTTATGTACATGATTTTCACAATTACTTGGCAAAACTTTAAAATTCATACAGGTACATTCAATTAATTTATTTATTATTATTATTGTTTGGTCCTCTTGAGCCTTCTCACTAGATCTGTACGTGGTCATGAAAGCCTGGTCTCGTGCTTCTGGACAAGGTTTTTTATTTCTTCTGTCACGGCTCTTTTCCCCAGATCCCTGTGCATATCACTGTTTCTAGTGTACTAGGGCGAATCTACGATATTCTTCAGTACTTTGTTCTGGTAATTTTCAGTTTGGTTGACATTAGTTTTGCTGGTCTAGCCCCAAGGTCCATTATTGTTTCTTTGAGGCAGTAGTTCTATTATTATATTCTGCAAGTTTTATTAATCTCTCAGAGATTGATTTTCGTATTTTTTCTTGCTGCTCGAACTTTTTTTCCTGTTGTTCAAGTTTTAACATTAGGTTTTGTAGTAGTTAGTTTGTCGAAACTTCTGTTTTCTGTAAAATTTCCCCCTTTTCTTTAGTATTTGGTAGTGTTGGAACTGGAAATGCTTTTGGGTGCACAGCGTTTTATTTTCTGTCTTCCTTTCTTTTGCATTGTTTTAGTTAGTTCTAGTTGCTTCGTTTATTATCTTTTGAATCTTTTTGGCTACTTCACATCCTCTGCAGCTGGCTGCGTGGGCTTTGCCACAGTTGGCACATTTGCATTCTTTTAGGTGGTGTTTTCCAGCACATTACACGCATCTTGATTCTCTATTGCAGAATCTTTGGGTGTGCTGATAAGTTTGGCATTTCTTGCATTGGGAGACTAGTTTTGATTTTCTTAAAGGTTCTATTTCAACCTTCATGTCTAAACTCTATTTGTTGAGCATTGAGCTAGAACGTCAACAAACGCACATGTTTGACTCACCCGAGCGCGCGCTGTGATTGATCTACGCTAGATAACGCTAATCTCTCATTACTTAAGGAGCAATTGAAGCTCAAAATCTTTACTTTGCAGTGCAATTACGGTAATTACGAGTGCAAAGTTTGCACTCGTAATTACCGGGTTAAGTTGTAAGTAAAATGGAGCAAGTTGTTCCAGAAACGTGTAATCGTAGGGGGCGTCCTACTACTTTAAATGAAAAACAATTAATAGTAAAATTGTATAATTCGACGTCAGAAGAAAATCCTGAGATTTTACTGACCGACATTGTACAATCTGTTGCTAAAACAGTGGGTGTTAGTGTCGCAACAGTAAAAAGAAATTTAAAGGAGTTTTGGGATACTAAAACTTTGTCTTCTCCAAAATATCCCGGAGTTAGAAAAAAACTTTTACATGAAATTGATGATGCTGTTCTCTTTGCAATTCGTAAGAAGGAACGTGCTATTTTTAAACAAATTGTAGTTTTTCTGTACAATATGCGAAATTTATTCCTAAACTTGCATTTCTGAGCTTGGTAAATTTCTGTGTAGGTTCACGAATTTTTTTTCGGAACGAAATACCAACCATAAATAACATTTTGACGGTCGTTAACCATGATGACCCACTGCCGAGTTTTAAGAGGTCGGACAGCGGATTGCTTTTACGTCAATATTTGTAATGCGGATGTCTGCAAGTCCATACACCTTTACTTAAAAAAATGGTTCTTTTCAGAATCACCAGTTCTTCTAAAGAGGAAAATAAAGAAGAATGCTGACGGCATTAATTTAGAAACTCAAGGAATATCATGTAAATATATATCCGGTAAATCAACGCACCTGTCAAGCGTTTGTTTACGTTATAGCTCTATACTCAACAAATAGAGTTTAGTATCCCTTTTATCTTGTATATTTTTTTAATGTCTTGGTCGTTTCTGAAGCTTAGTATAAATAGCAGGAGGGGTTTCTTATCTTTTCTCTGGAGAATATTAACGGCTTCTATTATTTTATATCCTTGCCAATATAAATCTTCAACTATGTTTTCTGGAGCGCATGACGAGTGCAGCTTTCTCACCATGATTTTTATGTTTCTTGTTTGTGTGTTTTCGTATGAGTACCAAAAGTGCTTTTTTCATTTAATAAATTTGTTAGTCGTCTATAATCTTCTGCAGACTCTATGTTTATTTTTACTTGCTCGTTATTCATCATAAATGCTTGAAATGAAAATTTTACTGTTTTTAGTTCGTATTGTAGTACATTGTAGTTTTTAATTTGGCTCAAAACACTTGGTGGCGGTTTCGGTATTTTTAGTGGATTTTCTTTTTGTGGCTGTTTAGCTTCTTGCCGTTGTTGTGGCGATGTAGTCATTTTTCTTTTTTTGTTCTTTTCCTTTTCCTTTGTCACCCATTCCGTTTCCATGATGAGTTCTTCTTCATCAGTGTTATATTATTTTTCTTGTTGGAGTTTTGTTCCAACTATGCACTTGGGACTAATTTCCGTTCATTTCCATTATCTATCACGCGTACATTTCTGCTAGTTGCTGCTACAATAGAAAAACATTTTGTCACAATTCAATTCTTGCATTTTTCTGTTCTTGCCATGCATTATATAATGTAATTTCGTTTGGAGTTTCTATTTTAATTTAAATTTTTTCTTGCTTGTCTGCCATTTCATCCGTCGGTCAATGGCCGTTGATATGATAATCTTCAACACCTTATAGCTGGTATGCAGGTCTTTGCTGCGTCTGCATCCCTGCAGTAGGCCGGGCGATGACCCATTAACGCTCGATTTTCCCTAGTGTTGCACTTTATCGAAGCACGGTCGATCACATCTTTACTCTTCCGACACTCAAACAACTACATTATTATGTTTTAGTGAAAATCATGTCCATAAATATTATACTTGCTCACTTAACTGTTTGCTTGACAGATGACAGGACACTAAATTAGATTTGCGTTATGTAGGTCACTGAAAATTGTCATAGTAATAAGGATTAAATTACTCTTATTTAATTGCCAGAAATCCTCAGGATGTGAAGACAACTGTATTTATTTTTTACAAATGTGCCCTTACTACTCTAGATGATTTGAATCTGCGCCGGGACTTCTACAAAGGTTCTAGAAATCAAGTACCTGCACCAATACCATTAATTATATGTAGATAATGTTATATAATACAGATTTAGCTACTACTGTAAAGCAACTGCAGTCATTTGAGTTCAGAGTTCAACTCTTACGATGACAGTTTAATTTTAGTTTAATGTTTCTATATTACCTGTAACAAACAGTTTTTCCTTTTTGACTTACATTAATTAATCTTGTAAATTATAATTAAGTTTTAAAATTTGTATTTCTTTGAGTGTTTGATAATAATTCGTATTTTATCTATATTCTGAATAAAATTTACTTATTAATATGTATTAATCTAAATGAGAAATCTTATATTTTTTTATGTGGTAAGATTTACTACAGACACCACAATTCTATATAACTATCCTAGAAATGTTAGCAGTAAAGAACATTCTCCTTGTCAATTTAGACAAGGTGATACCATCTTGTTTGTTTTAATATAATAGCAGCAATGTATTTGCTAAAATTCGAACTGTTAAAAATAAACACAAAGTCATAAGAAAAATACAAGTATCTGCTTCGATGTGCCTGAAAACTTGATCCAATACAGTGGGTAATTAAAATGGTATAATATATACTTCCCAATAGTGCTTCTGCTTTTTTTTTCAGCAGTTTGAGGACTAATTGGACTAAATCATATTCTTGTTACAGTGACCATATTTTAGAAACAAAATTAAAAATAAGAATATTGTTGTATTCAGAGTTGCTTAAGCTTTTAACTCTTTGTAAAAAACAATTGTTCCATAAAAAATACGTATGCTTTTGCTGCCCCTTTGTTTTTCCAATTACAATTTTCTTGACTGAAGGGTTGAATAGTTAAGAAAATGGTAAACTATTTTTCATAGCTTCATTTTAGAAGAAATAAGTAATATAAGACAAAAATCAACCTTTCTGCAGATAGTGGTTATAAGAAAACTGTTTATTATAACTAAGTTAATATTTATAACAGCAACCATTACCAATGTCATAATGATCCGTTGCAAATTCCCAAAATATTCTGCAACCCTCACGATGTGTTGGAACTCTAACAGTTACGGTTTCTCCATGTCCTACTCTAACTACACTATCACCTTCGGCCTGTGAAATAGTTTGCTTGAAAGCCTGAATCTCAGATCTAGTCCACATACTGGCAGGAACTAATGTTTCTTCTAAAGATTCAGACATATTTGAGTTTGCTAAATCTTGCTTTGCTTCAGTTTTCTGTCAAAAAATACTATTTATTAGGAAATGTTTGTTTTCTGGGGATGATTTGGAATGGTAAATATATAAGCAACCTTGATGAATGAAATGCAAACATTTTTAATAATTAACAAATTAAAATTTTTAGCTTTTCAATATACAGGGTATTTAGGGCGGAATTCCTTCACATCTCCTCTATTATTTAAAATATTGAAAAGCATTAACAAACGTTAGGTTATTCTATCGATTATATAAAATATAGACCAAGTTGATGATTTTAATTAGTTTCTAGTTTTGGTGAAAAAGTTTATTAATGTTTGGTCATCAGTTTTAGTTGGTTTATCTGAAACTTTACATACAAAGGTAAAATGCATGAATCTTCATCATTTGAAACCTTTTGCGCAGCTCAATAGTATCTTGTGAAAATGTATAAAAAGAATGCAGAAATATAAACATATACAGGGTGTATAACAGAAAGTTAAGATTCGATTTATCTTCACAAGAAAACATTATTTTGTCTTTTGATTACATGACTAGATTAAGCATCAAAAATATTTGCTAATTTAGACACATAACAATTTATTGTAGACTGCAGATACTAATATTTAATAATTGCTTAATTTTCTTTTACAATTAATATTGCTACAACAGTTGTAAATTAACTACAAGAGAAATAAAATTTTGCATATATGAAGTTAGTTCACATTATTGATTTTAATTACTTACTTGTAGACATTAATTTTAATTTTGTTAAATATTCTTTGAAGACTTTAGTTTGTCATATATCTTGTACCTTCTACGATGCTCTTTTAGAGATAAAATTAAGATAAATGTTACATTAAAATTTACAAAAACATATAAAATACTTACTGAATTTTAAAATTATAAAGTTATTTGGGATAGGAATCACTCTAAATAGTATGTCAAGTTATGTTCGTATTGACTAAATAGTTCTGAAGACCCAACCGTTAAGAAACTTTTTCATTAAATTAGAACTAATTAACTTTATTAGTTAGATGAGAATCTATCAACAAATGTGACAACCTTTTATAGAAAAGTACAGTCGAGCTCCCATATAGTGATGTTGCGATATCTAATTATAAAACTGAATAACACACAACATAATTTGTTTTCAGCCACAATAAAGTTCCTCGTACTCAAACATTTTCGTTTTTCCACCTTTAAAAAACCGCTTAGTGGTTAGTTCAACACCAACATAGCAATTAAAAATACATGTACATAAGATCTGAAAACCAAAGATCAAATCCAATCCTATTGCATTAATGTAAAAACCAAAGATTATCCTATTGCATCAAAATCTCTTCCATTAGCTGTACAAAGGTGCAGCTTCTATGAAATTTGTGAACAATTAATAATCCGCTTACAAACTTAAATTTATGCATGACTAGGAAGATAAAAGATTCTGTGTAAAAACAAAAATAAGAGATAGTATTTCATAATCAGCTCAAAATTTTGCCTGTATACCTGACTAATACGGTAAAAGTTTGAAAGAAAAACATCACAATATAGAGGCTTTATATCATAATGTAGAGGTATCAAGAGATCCAAAAAAAGCTGATTCCCAGCGGGCTGTGGAATGAAAAGTCACGTCTTTTCTAGACTAAAGGAATGTTTATAATGTCAATTTCAGGTTAGGTTGTGTTAGATGGAATTAAATAATAATGAAACGTCATTTTTGGTATGTAATAATTTCGTTGGGATACCTCTCTCGGAATTCCACAAAATCGAATATGTCCATTCTCCGTCAACTTAAAAGCCGTTCAGGAAGTAAGTTTCAATGATGTTTGAAATGTATTAAAAATCACTTTAACAATCTGTCAGATTCGTATCAAAAAAAAAGATAACTAATTTATCTGACATCATAAACATTCCTTTAGTCTAGTAAAGACGTGACTTTTCATTCCACAGTCCGCCGAAGATCAGCTTTTTTTGGATCTCTTGATATTTTTATATGTAATTGAGTCTGAAAAATCACTAAATGGTGGTTTACTATATGTTAGACTGTAATTCATAGAATTAAAAAAAAATAGGTATGTTTAGTTTGCCCCAGCTTAACTAAACAACATGTACGACTAAAAATCGTTGTAGGTTATGTAGAATAAAATTCCCTACAACTTTCCTAGTGGTATTATTCTATATTTCGAAAAATAAAGGTATATGAAAGAATTCCACACAAAACAAATTAGATGATTTTCTCGAAATATGTATTTAATTGTAAAGTTTACCCTTTCTAGAATAAATCATAAAGCAAAAAAGGCACTAGGTACAATTCATTCAAATAATTCAACTCTACTGTAATTAAATATTAAAATCTGTGTGCAATTATTAGTGATCAATTAATTATGTAGTTAAAAAGTATTTGTTCTATTGCAAATATAAAGCAAAACAGGTACCAATTTTACATATCAGTAAAAAAGTGACCATTCAAAACATAATTACTTGTAATTATATACATTACCGTTTCTTGTTTAATGTCTAAATGTTTTTCACGATTTGTGGTGTCATTTGTTATTAGGTCTCCTCTTTGAGCAGCCTGCAATTGCTGCATGTACTGTATATAATGCTGCTCCTGCAGTTGCCTGATAAGTGCACCTTGTTTTTCAGGGTCACCTAGTATTAAACATTATATAAAGTTTGAAAACTAATATTAGCTATTATTTACCTGGATACTGTTGCTCAGCGTAATTCCTAAATTGTTCATACGTTTGTTCATTTAATGCTTGCTGTATTTGCCGTTTCAAGGCTTCCTCTTTTTGCAATTGTTCTTGAACTAATTTTTCTTCAGCCTCTTTCTTTATTCTCTCTTCCTGTTCAATAATTTTCCTTTTTTCTTCTTCTTTGCTAAAGACAATAAAAGAAAAATGTAAGTCAAACAAAACTAACTAGTCAGCAATTAGTCTTACGCTAGTCTTTCCTGTTCTTTCTTTTCCATTCGATGAGCCTCGATGTATGCTGTAAATAAAGGACATCGCCTGCTTAGAAGCTCTACGAAACCAGCTCGGGCTTCGCTAGCGTCCAATTTTCCTAATTTTTGCCAAGCCAAACGTCTGTCTCTTCCAACCATGTCCAAAGCTCCCAATGGTGGCAATTTAGAAATTGCTTCTGATAGCGGACCATGCAAAACTTGCTGAGAAAAGGCTACTAATGATAATTTATCCTCGTAACTAAAATGAACAGCTTTTCCTTCTTTTTCTAAAAAATTGTAAACACGGTATTTGACTTAACCTCTTATTAAAGTTTAATTAACCTTTATAGAAGCTAAGAGCGAGTTTGTAGACTTCTTCAAGTGGCAAGCCATATTCCGGAACGTCTTCCATGTCCCTCTTTTCTAGTTGTTGTGGTTCACTGTCCAATTTTATTTGTAATGTACTAAATTTTTCGTGAAGTCGTGAGCTATCGCTTACTGCAGCCATTGTTGCGGTAACGTCAAATTTGACACATTCAAGCAACGTAAATATCAAAATTGCAACGTATAAAAAATAAATATTACCACCAAATTTAACACTGAATATTTTTGTTAGAATATTTACTTTCTCGTACAATCAAACACAAAAATATGCTGACAAGTTTATAAAATTAATTTTTATTATACTTATCTGAAAACACCTTGTTTTCATCTGTTTTTACAAAGACGTAATGGTGGCATTTTCAGAACAGCGCACGGATAATTTTTCCCGATCTCCGTTTTTTTCCGTGCGCTAAATAAAAAAATACAATTGAAATTAATTATAAAAAAAACAATTATTTATTTATAACACTTTTCTGAAAACAACAACAACATAATTAGTATATTTAGGAATCGTTTCATTAAAGTAGTCACTTCAGCTTGTGAATTATCTTCGTCATTATTTGCCGGTTTATCAATAGCAGATTAAACTGACAGAAAATAAAACAATGCCGATACTAAATATATCGTTGCTATGGAAATGTTAATCATGTTTGATACTATTACGATGTATTATGATTACTTTGAAAATAAAATGTTCTAAATTTACTTTTTATCCTTTTTTGCGTTGTTTTCAGATAAGTATAATAAAAAGTATCGTTCATTACACGTCCGGAAATGGGATTTTTCCGTACTTGCATGACTTCCCGTGTTCGGCTTCGCCTCACACGAGAATTTGTCACACGCGCACGAAAAATCCTTATTTCCAGACTCCTAATGAAATATACTATTTCCTAATGTGGAACGAAAATATTACATACAAGAATTATATTCGCTTGTGTAACGAAGAAAATATATGCAAAATTTATTTTATTTTGGGAAATGCAAGATCTGTTCTAATTTGTGTAAGGAATAAGTTTAAAAAACATAGGTATACAAGTAATTCTATTATGTATTATGAAACAGTTTATGCAAGATCTATTCTATGTGTGTAATACAAAAGTTATTCTATTTTGTGTAAGAAAAAATTGTTTATAGAATATATTTTAATTTGTGTAATGAATAAATTATATATAACATTTGAACAAGTTTATGCAGAAAATAAATTACATAGCAAATATACCGATTCTCGCTAGTGTAAGAAATACAGGGAATTTTTCTTTTTAGTATACATTGCCTATGTATACTTTTAAAAAGAACGCGTCAATTACGCCTATTGTGTAGGCAACCAACTATACAGACAACTCAAGCATGCTGTGACCAAAGCAATCAAACTAATTCATGATTAGAAAATAAAATTAATTTTTATTTAGTGTCTTCTTGCGTTTTTTATACAAACATGTACAGTAAAGACGAAAAAGTGGAAATTCTAATGTGGTACCAGAATGGAAACAGCTTAAGAACTGTGAGAGACTTATTTTCAGTAAAATATCCAGATTCCTTTAATTCGAACCATACAAACAATTGTTAGAAAATTTAAATCAGGGATGCGTAATAAATTCCCATAAAATAAAAACTAAAAGTAATCACGTTTTAACCAAAGAAATGAAATGAAATATTTTATGCTACGTTGAAGAAATCATAATTAATAGTTTAATAATTAAAAAAAAGTTTGCGATGGCCGGAAATTGAACTCGGATTAAGTGCTTGGAAGGCAGCTATGCTGACCACTACACCACTTTGCCGCTGGATTATTTGTGTTGTAAAAAGGAAATACGATGTTCATAATTTTTACAGAAACATCACCCTGTCGATTTTTGTATTTAACAAAAAAGTCATCATCTGTGTCCTATATACAGTGTGAAATACTTATTTAATATAAACATTGCATCAACATAACCTTCATACTCAAATAATTCACACCTACCGTGACGTTGGCTTCTGTTTTTTAGTTGTCGGTGTAGCTGGTTGCCTACACAATAGGCGTAATTGACGCGTTCTTTTTAAAAGTATACATAGGCAATGTATACTAAAAAGAAAAATTCCCTGTATATTATATCAAAAAATGTATTTTGTTTTATATAACGAAAACATTATGTAAAATATTTATTTCACCAATAAATTAAACACATAATTTGCTCTACTTTGTACAATAAAACAATTTATACAAAATATGTTCTATTTTGTATAACGAATAAACACATTATATACACCATTTAGTACAATTTGTATAAAAATTTCTACATTATCTATAAAATGTATTATAGTTTGTTTAAGGAATTAATTTGTTAAACCTGTATAGGGAACAAATTTATTAAAAATGTATTCTATTCTGTGTAATGATATACATAATCGCATACAATATAGGAAATATATTGTATTCAATATGTATTCTGTACTGTAAAAAAACACATACAAAATATATTCTAGTTACAGCAATGAATAAAAACCACTAAAAATATCGTTTCATTTTATATAAAGAATCTTATCCTCGACACCTAACAAAGTATAACAGATGGAGCTTAAGTACGTAAGTAAGTTGTAATGATAAAATTACACACGAAATACATCCCATCTAATATAACGACAAATTACAAAAGAACTATTCTATTTTATGCAATGAAAAACTAACATGAAAATTGTATTCTAGTTTGTCAGTATAGCAAATAAATTATGGATGTAATTACTCCGGTTTGTGAAAGTAATAAATTACAACCAAAGATTATTCTGTGTTGTGTAATGTAATAATTGGTGACAGTGATGCGAATAAATTGATAAGAAAAATATGTAGCTAGCAAAGATTTTTACAAATTTTAAATAAACCAAAAATGCTAATATCGCTTAACACAATATGTTTTTATTAAGTAAAACAGTTTTAATTTTAATTGGACTTTGTATGAATCTGTTATTTTATTTATAAAATATTCAAAATTCAATGTATTCTCTCAACAATATTTGCAGTGGCGGCTTATACTAAAGGGCACAAGGGCACGTGCCCACCCAACCACCATGATAAACTCAGAAAGAAATTCGCATGTAATTCAGTGCATTATTTTAATTTCATTATTTTAACGATGGTATCAAATTTTCCTTCCGCACCAAAGACGCGGCTAACACGCTCAAACCTATGTTCCGAGGAACGCTCTGATTTGTACCTATTTAGAGGATGATTCGGTTGCCTATCGGTTATCTTCGCTATA
>JABXWE010051179.1:0-15749 GCA_014611495.1 Limonius californicus | reverse complement strand
CGTATAAAGCGATTACTACGCAGGGGGAGATATTACGGCGTCATGTAGATCAAGTACGACGTCGTTACCAGATTGGGGAAAATCAAGCTGCCTCAGCAGAGTCAGAGCTGGAAGAACAAGGTGAAGTTGCCGATTCAACACTGATGACACCGCAGACTGATGTTGAAATCATCAAACAACCATCAGCCAACGGAGAGCCATCCACGTCGGAGCAGCCTGACGAAACAAGAAGTAGGCCTCCAAGAAATCGGCGTCCACCCTCCTTTCTTAGTGATTATGTAACAGACTAGGGGCGAGGGGTGTTGTGTATTAGCATTAGAGGGCGCTGGTACTTTAATGAGAAATCGTCAGTTACATTGTATGCGTTGTAATAGCAAGTCATGTGTATCTGTTGTGTACCTTTATACATTAAATAAAACTCATCACTTCTGAATATTCTACACCAACTTAATTGATTGACAAATTTCAATGATACCACACATTCCCCCAGATTTCCACAGCCTGTTGGATGGCAAATCAATCGTGAATAGATTATAGCGCTAAATTTAAACATGTTCTAATGTACCCCGCATTCCCGTACGACAAAAAATTTGTGAGTTATATGCATAGAATGAAAAAGCAGAAAGCTATATTTACATTTGAATAGAAATCCTGTTTTCATAACAAAACATAATCATAATTATAATTTAATAATAATAATAATAATATACCTAATTTCATGATCATAATGGCCCCCACATGCTAGTGGCTGCTCGCTAAAAGTAGACAAGAAGCCCTAGCACTACTATATCAAAATAGCTTCAACATTTTTTATTTATTTTATTTTCTCCAATGATAATTTATTTTTACTCATTTTATGTTGTTCTCAGTTGTTATTTTAAGCTTCTACAAAGCATAAGTAACTTCTATTTCATATATATACACTCTGATTCTGGGTATGGAATTTCCAGGTAAATGTTTTTGTTTTATTTTCCATCTTACGTTATTACCGCACTAATTTGAACTGACGACCACACCCAAAATATTTTTAAAATAATTTTAGAAGAGCTGATAACGCAAACGATTTTTAATAAATGGAACATTATAGAATATAGAGAATAACTTCCAAGTAATACACTCCACACAAAATTTTAATTTTTGGAAACCAATTTTTTATACGGGGTATCATAACATTATTTAATCTCGTCGGAAGAGCCTAAAAATATTTTTGAGAGTGCCTATGCATAGAGGGCACTGCTTATTACAATCTGTCCAAAAATTATTTCTAATATTTCAAATACCAAGATATATCAAGCTGAATCGTCGTCTTAACAGATTCATCCTGTATACAGTACGAATGACTGTAACCAAATACTTTAATATATTAAAGTATTTGCTGTAACATTACTACCAATCCTACGAAAGAAATTCCCTAGAAGCATTGATACAACATAACCTAAAAAATTTAGTAGGTTAATTTGTTCAGAAGTTGAATATACGGGAATTTTAATTTGTGTGATTAAAACAACTTGAACACGTACATGTAACTAAATAAAGTGAACAAGAATGTCTGAAGATCTATTAACATTTATTCCTACCAGATCTTCAATATTAAACAAAAATTCCCAAGAAAATTTTAAAGCAGTCGTCTATCATTCTTACAAGAAAAAGACTGAACAGATAACTAAACCTGCAATTAAACACAAAGTGGAAAGTGTAGACAATGATACTTTTAACATAAAACAGGCAAAGCATGAAATTGTTAAATTTGGTATGTCGGGGTTTGATCAACAAAAGAAAGAAGAAGCAAAAGTTCAGTTAGCTATTCGATTGGGTATGTACGGCGATATACGTACTTCACAGCTCTAATTTATCTTTTAATTATACCTTGCAGGGGCAAAGCCTCGCAAAAATAAATATAAGAATTATAAGCAACTTTTAGAAGAAAAGAAAAAAACTCAAGAAGCAGCAAAGTCGCTTACGGATTTCCAACAACTGGGAAAAAATCAGATTGGAAAATCTACCGCTAAGGGAAAAGGTTTTGACCGTAAAAGAAGAAAACAAAAAAGTGATCTTCTAGATGCATATGGTAAAGTAAAGGTACGCATTAAATGTTTTTTTTTTTACAAGTATTTAGTATTGTATTATTTTAACAAACCACCAAGGTACTGCGCAGGAAAAGTGCAAGGCGCATAGAGAAGAGATTTTAATAATTAACTAATACCAATTACCGAACAGAACTATAGTATTTTTAATGCAATTGTAAATGGCAGTTGTAATACAAATTACTTTTTACAGTAAGCCATATATAATCAAACAAAAAAAATATTCACATCTGGATATCGCCAGCAGTTTTTGCTGTAAACATACCTAAATAAGTTCTCGAGTAGCAAATAAAATCATAGGACTCATGTCCAACTATTGTCAACCACATCAGAAGACCATTTACACTGACTAAAAAACTTAGTCAGGCAAAATTCCCAGTAGTGCTGGGGCCACTCACTCCCATTAGTAATTGGCCCATAGTACTGGAAATAGGCTATCTTAAAAACTAAATCAACACCAACAACAAATTTATACTTCCAAATTCTTTACTCGCCTTTTAAAAACTTATAGCCAATGCAAGAACAGTACCATAACGTGAGGAAACACACCCTACAATACGGTAATGACATTGAACAAAAATATTTTACTTGAAAATATGATGGCCAGTCATTCGTTCATGGATAACTGTTGGCCAATTGCCATCTTTAGTGGGAAACTTTATAATGGTGTGATGCTGTAGGACCTAGAGAACCAAATGTGAGTGATATTAACCTAGACTCATTTTCGGTTCAACAGTTTGCACAAAAACCTTTTAACTTGCTACTTGACTTGGTGGTTTCTTAATGTTTATTAATACTCTACATTCAAACATAAGCTTTAGGTTAGAAACAGAACAAAACATATGTTTAATTATTTGACTTGTACATCAAAATTAATTCTAAAAACAAACTCGAATTCTCTATTTATAAAAAACCGACACAAACAGATATCACAAATTAAACTGTTCATAGTGTAATTCTGTATACATAGGTCAAACAATTAGAAATTTTGGCACCAGATACAGTGGACCTAACATAGGTTTGCCGGTCATCGCGTACAATGATGGACAGAGAAGGTGGGTAGAAGAAAGTGACAGACTACACGCGTCATGAGCCGTGTACACTTAGCAACAGAAGTTTAGAAGTTAGCTTGCAATAGAAGAGTGGTGTTTTTGTAATAATTATGATTTATATTAGAGTTGTTTGAATACAGCAGTAAGTGAAGAAACACTAATCTTTAGTTATTTATAATTACAAAATAAGCAGAAAATAAGCATATAACTAAATTATAAGCATAAGACATAAGACTTTTTCGTTAACTGTACTAGCGATCTTAACTCGAAGCTAATCTCTACTACCGTTTTGCCAGTGCGCACATTGACTCACCGGCAAAGCTATGTTAGGTCCACTGTACAAAGAACACATACAATCATACAAATACAAATCTACCAAGAAAAAAAACTATGCTAAAACACTTATTAGAACACAGTCATGCATTGACATCAAATAAGATAATAACATTTTTACACTTCTGTGATGAATTGAGCTCATAAATTCCCCGCTATTGGAAGTTTTTGAATAGAAGACCAGAGTCAAGTCCGAAACCAAGATCCAATGTGATGTTGCCCTAGCAACAAATGTTTACATTACAATAATTAATTGCTTCTGCAAATGACATCTAAAATGTCAAAATACGTATAATGTACGAAAAGTAAATAAAACCTGTTGAAGTTGAGACTATTACTATTATTATTCAAATATTCTAGTAACGTCTAATCTAATTTTTTCTTTTTTTTTTCAGGTGAAACCAACGGAAAATAAGATGTGAACTGTAATTAAACATTAAATTGTAAAGAAAAATAAATGATCTTGTTTAATGTATTGTACTTTCAATATTAACTAATGAATTCTAATCACAAAAATTGCTTTATAACTCTATTGTTGCAAATTATATGTCCCACCCAGTTGGCAATATTTTTAAATTTAGTTGAATCCCTGACAATAAACAGTTGAGTAACTGAATTACATGATGACAATTGATAAGTAAATATATACATAGCTTTCACAAGCCACGGAGACCTGTCGCTGTCTGTACCACATTCTTTCTTGTTCAGAGCTTTTTCTTGCCATTCTCCTTTACCTAACTTCAGGTCTTCTCTTACTACTGCCCATCATACCTTTTGAGATTTCCCTCTCCTCATTCCAAACAGACCTCCATGTGTGCTGTTTTTTTTCCTTCTTACAGCAATTTTTCCAACTGTCCTAGTAAGTAAATAGTATTAATAATTTCAACAGTTTTACTTGATATATTAGCTTGACGCCTATCTTGATATACCAATAGCTTGCATAGTATGGCTTTGAACAGTGCAGGCGTTTTCTGTAATGATTGTGTTTTACACACTGACATTGGACTGCTATCATATGACAGTATGTACATACCATTTATTAAAAACTTTGCAAACTCGTTTGTGTATTGATAAGTTTCAATAACCTGATCGCATGCCCAAATTTCACTAGACTTATGTAATGTGCAGTTACCATGGTAACCAGGTTTTCATAGCAGTACAGATAATGGAATCTGCTTTATCCAGAACGATGTTACATCCACAAGGAATGCTAGAAAGGTTGAGAATGCTCCTCAAGACCAACACTCCTTCGCCAGCGCTACTACAGAGAAGTATTTCGTTTCCCAGTCTGGTGATACTTTGTTATTATTGTATGTTACTGTTGTTAAATTCGTATGTGAATAAAATGTCTTTTATAATAATTTTAAATATTTAGTGTGTGTGTTTTGTTTTTGGCTGTGATGTTTACCAAATGGCCAGTCAATTTTATATATGTATATTTGACTAGCACAACAATCGAGGACCTTACATACCTACACCTACCTTGCTGAGGACTCCACGATAATTAAAAAGCATTTATACAGCACTACTAAACATTTAAATATACAACCAGAAAATCGTTTTTAATCACAAAAATTTCAATATGTATATCACAACAAAGTGAGGCTTCACTGTAGTACATGTAAAGCGAGTCGGTGTATATTTACGGTTCAATATACGCATCATTAGAAGACCGATTTTACATACAGCTGATTCACCGAGGACCAAGCGATGTTGCCAGATAATACTGCTTATGACCGGGCTTTCAATGTTCCCATAAATTTATAGACAAGCTAACAGTAACATTTATCCTCCTTGTTACAGTATGTTCTGTTTTTCAAGCGTCCGATAGTCTACATCAGAGGTTAGTTTACATATTCCATAGGATTAAACTTATCGGGTAGCAGAAGCAGCCGACAGTACTGTTTCGGCAGGATAAGGCAGCTACGACTGTGTATGAAATATTTCGAACGGATATAAATGTAAATAAAGTGTTTATAAAATTAATACTATTTTTCTCTGTAGTAATTAATAAATAGATAAATTTTACAAATTGAAGAAACTAGAAATTGGTAGTCATTTAAATCCAGACCTCAAGACTTATCGTCATAATCATTTTGATTTTTCTGATGAATTCAATTTTTCTAAGGATTTAAATTAAAGAAAAGCACTGTTCAAACATTACTGGAAGAAATTCAAATAAATTACACCATGTAATACAGTACTATTGTATAGTTATGTAGATGAAATTGTTTATATTTCATAAACCATTGTGCACCCATGGAGCAGTTGCTTTTATGTTACTTTGAGATTTTATGCAAACGATTGAGTATATTATATTACAGCAGGTAAAATTAGTGGCGCTAGTAAAGCTACCGCAGAAAAAATGATTGTAAGGGTTACACATACAATTGTACATTTAAATCCCTTATTTTACTCCCAACTACGGCAAGTGACACTGAGTGATGTCCTTCACAGCCCCCCGGGGTTTAGTAAACAAAATATAGGTACCTTTATTTAAGTCACCGCTTTTAAGATAATGCTTTGTTTTCATACACCATTGTACTGAACTTGCCACACATTCTTTTGAGCCAGTGGTAGTTAACCAGTAAGAATTAGGCCAATACCTAACAAATAGGATAAGTTTTAATGAAAGACGCAACAACGCTGTCCTGACAACAATCGGAGAATTTTATCGGAACATTAAAAAACCGGCCCTTAATCTCTCTCTCTCTCTCTCTCTCTTCAGCCTCTTCTAAAAGTCCAATATTGAACATAGGCCTTCTCCAAATTTTTCCACTCTTGGCGGTTTTTTAGTTCTAACTAATAAAATTAAATTGCTAACTTTTTAAATTGTGTGTAATGAGTTATGTTGTCTAGGGGAAAACATATTTTGAGTCTCGCTATCACAAATATTACCTACTATAAATTAGTATACTGCACCTTATCAAAAAATTATTAAAGAAGCAGTGTCTATAACCATTTAAATAATAAAAGGTTAAAGATGTGTTGATTTATATTTAATTACAGATCATCAGAAAACTTTTCATAAAAAAGCAATGTATGTAAATTTGATAATGAGGAGTAACTTATTGATGTTAATGTTAAAGAGATACCAAAGCTAGATGGACAAAAATATCAAACGCATGTTTTGAAAAAAATTAATGAGATCTTGCTGATAAGGGTTATACATACAGGGAATTTTTCATTTTAGTATACATAGCCTATGCATACTTTTAAAAGAACCGCGTCGATTTCGCCTATTGTGTATGCAACCAACTATACAGACAACTCAAGCATGCTGTGACCACAGCAATCAAATTAATTCAATGCTAAAAAATAAAATTAATCTTTATTTAGAAAAAAAATTCCCTGTATATTTGTTGAGGCTTTCGCGGTTTCTCGAACTGTCAATTTTACAATTCATTTCAGAATTACACCCAGCATTATCACGTATAAGGACCGACCTGTAGTTTGTCTGCCTTTACACGCATTTGCTCTAGAAGTTTGAGCAATATTTGTTCGTAGGTCCTGTCTGCCTAAACAGGGCCATGTGCTTAAATTATTTAAACCTTATTTACAGTATATGAGACTCTTTCAACTTCTTACCACATAACTATGACGCACACGCAATAATATTAATTGTCTTGGCAGCAAATATTAGACAGTAAAGAAAACACTTTCTTTTATGTGTCTCAACGTTTTGAAAATAATTTATTTTATCATTAGCGAACGAACAAACTGTAACTCATAAACATCATTAGGTACAAATAATGTAATAATATTTTAAGGTTGGTTTCTACCAAGTAATCACTCTCGTTAATAACAGAAACAAATATAGTTTTCTCAAAATAAACGTAAAATAAGTTTCAATTTTATTTTTTACACCTAAGTTGCCGCAATTCATAATAAAAATGGTTTCTATTGACTTTTCAAAACTCCATCGGCACTTCTTAAGTATATTAAGGTAAACAACTAAATTTAATTATTGTAATCATCTCTTCATTACGTTACAAATTTCTTCTTTTTTATACAAAAAAAAATCGCCGAAGGAATAATTTTAGTGTATTCGCTTTAATACAGATTCTAATATATAGCAAGTCAACCTGATAAGAGGTAGTTAAAACCTTGAAAATGGGAAGATAGTTCTTGCTTTTATTTGAATGGCAAGGGTAATATAAAATACCTTAAACGACTTATAACCCGGCGTTGCCACTTCTATGGGGTTCACTTATTCGGTAATTCGAAAAAAATTGTAATATTAAGATGGCGATATACTGAAGTGGAAACGCGACTAGTGGCAAAGCGCTAAACTAAAATGTACACTCGGACTAGGCTGGTAATTCTTTAGACCTCTCGCTAACGGTACAAGCAAGATGCATGGAAACCAAACTCCACCCCCTTTGGGGTGGAGTTTGGTTTCCATGCATCTTGATTTCATGTTATATGTAACTGCTAATGAATCTTAGTTGGCGTTTGGAAATCACGCCTCATTGATTTTGGGAACGGCCGTTCCTTCACATGTGTTTATTTTTTGTAAAGGATCTGTCCTTTACGAGTAGACCTAATTTATGAGGGCAACGATCATAAAGTAAACACCAAGTTATACAATGAATCGAATTATAAGACGACTACCCATTCGGTAGTTGAATTTTATATTTCCATATTTAAAACATTTCATTTTAGCATTTTCTTTCAGCTATTTATTTCAGGTCTTTAGGCTAACAAAATTACTTTGAATTAGTTGATCTCAAGTACGTAAGATATGCAATGACAGCTGTCTTTAGCGCGGACTATTACTGTGCTAAACGTTTGTTTTAGTTTAGTCTATAACCTTTCTAAATTTTACTTTTTTGTTGTAATATACCCTCATGGGTAACATTCCACACATAGACCTGTTAACTAAACACTAAATTATGGGAGTTATTTATTTTGTTTGGTCCTTCAGATTTTTAACAGATAATTAACTTATTTTTACAAAAATTATTAGTTCTAGATTTATATGGGGCCATAAAATTCGTGTTGTTTCTAAAAATGGGGTGCACGTGCAGTGGATTCTCACGATCCAACACCCGTTTTTGACATATAAACTGAAGTAAGCTGTTATGAGATTATTCTTGATTTAAACGTCAACAAGCACAGTTCCTTTACAGGTTTTCTTAACCCTTCACCTGCCAGCGCTTTGAGGTATCTCAGCAGCTTACGGCATCCCTTGACGATTGCGCTTTGAGGTATCTCAGTTGCAGCGTCAAGTTTCCTTAACGCTTCACCTGCCAGCGCTTTGAGGTATCTCAGCAGCTTGCGGCATCCCTTGACGATTGCGCTTTGAGGTGTCTCAGCTGCAGCTTCAAGTTTCCTTAACCTTTCACTTGCCAGCGCTTTGAGGTATTTCAGCAGCTTACGGCTTCCCTTGATGATTGCGCTTTGAGGTATCTCAGCTGCAGTGTCAAGTTTCCTTAACCTTTCACCTGCCAGCGCTTTGAGGTATCTCAGCAGCTTACGGCTTCCCTTGGTGATTGCGCTTTGAGGTATCTCAGCTGCAGCGTCAAGTTCCATTAACCATTCACCTGCGCAACGCTTTGAGGTATCTCAGCTGCAGTTTCAAGTTCCTTAATCATTCACCTTGCACCTTCAGAAAACCACCCTGTACACAGACCTATAACTTCATCATTATTACTTTGTTTTACTGAGTAAATAGTTTAAATTTCCAAAGGAAATTGTTATACTTGAGATCACATTGCGCTACCCCGGCTAAGGTTTCCTGCAGTTTCCTAGCCTGAATGAATACCGGGGGTAGTTAAATTGCACTGTCTGCAGTTAATATTTACGTTAATAAAAGTATTAAACTTCTCTGGTGTTTTATTTCACGCATTTAGCTCAACTACTCTAGACTCGAACCTAAGACGATCACGACGAATAAAAGGTAAACACAACACAAGGGTCCCTAACGTTACACTGCATAACTGCGAAATATGTATTTTGAATTAATCGTAATACTCACGCACCGAATTAATTTGTTAAACCCTGTGCCGACCATAATTTTCACATTTTTTAAACTCTGCAACGCCTCATCCAAAATAAAAAATCAGAAGATCGTTGAAGGATATTCTATTTAAGAAATAATACCTTGAAGAAGCTCCGCTGTGGCCAATCACTCTGTATACTTAAAAATATTTTTTTAATCTGCGCATTTTGGCACTATATCACACAAAAGAAAAGAAAAATTTCTAAATCATTTTAATAATGGCCTTTATTGGACTTTGACGCACGAATAAGCAACTCTGTATACTTTGATAACTATTAAGAAATGACTAAATAAAGAGTAAAAATTTGTTGATCATGCTGTAAAATAGTTGTGGCAGCTGATACTACATTAATTATTTCAATTTTCCCTCGTAAGTTTATCTCGCGATCGGTGTATGCATGCAGTTGCACTGCTCACATATTCAAGTGTCGGTGATTTTAATGGTTCAGAACTTCCCTTTACATGAAGTGCACGCCTGCGCATTTCAAGATTATTTACTGTGTTTATGTTTTTGTAGATCATCGCGCGCAGGGAATATTGGGTCACCTACTGCCACTAATGAATCTTCCGAAATATGTCAAATATCAAACCTTAGTTTGTAATGGCGGTCGTCACTATTCTGGCGGTTTGTATTTTCAGGTATTAAACGTCCTGTCGTAAAACTGTATTCTGCGTATACTGTAGAGTGTCACAGGTATTCATTCATGGTCCTCAGTTAATAAAGTGGCAGGTAAGTGACATATAAAGTACATTGAAGTAACCAGATAATGCACACATGATAAATTTACATTTGTTTCTTAGAGAAGAAGCGTCTCGCATTATTTAATTATGTTGTTTATTTTGTACAGGTTGCAGTGGATATTATGCTACCGTTGGGTAGTACTCCTCCAAGCCAGACTTCAAGCAACATGCAGCAAAGCAATATACAAAGTTCAAATTCGTTGACACCAACTGGTGGCTCGAATAAGCCTAGTAGTAGTTTGGTAAGTTTACGAATTTATAACAATGGTGTTTATAGCTCATAGTTATATTATTTATATAGGAAATATTGTCTTATGTTAAGTATAGTTCACAGAGCAGTTCGTAATGTATTCAGTCATGTACTATTAATTTTTTTGTAATTGTAAGCACTTGGTGTTCATGTAATTTCGAATGAAAAATGATTGAATATACATGTGTAAAAATCTGTTGCTCTGCATTTTAGTAAAAATCTGTTGCTCTGTATTTTAGATAGTTTTTAAATAGCTATATAACCTTAAAATTGTAAGAACATGTGTGATTATTTTTTGTATGTACGGTTTTGTTAGATGTTCACACAGCTTGTCAAAAGTTATAGTTTGGTGTTTTAGCATTTTCAAAATCTTCCACAGATGAAAATATACAACATGATACTAGCAGGTTTTACATTGTATTTGAAGCTAGATGTTTATTGTTAATTAAATTAAGGTGGTGTACAGTTTCAAGTCATGGTCATAGTACCTATTTCCTGTGCAAATATCCGATAAGGTGGGTTGTGTGTCAGTCGATCCAATCAGTATATTCATATATTTTAATAATAACAATAGAAAATTTCAACAGGTATTTATTTTTTTATTTTTGTTTTATATGTAGTTCGACATGTAAAATGTCATTTTCAATAGTAAGTATTTATCGAAGTAAATATTTTTAGCTAGGGCAACACACTGGATCTTGATTTCGAACTTGAATTTATGAATTCAATTTACTCATTCATTGAAGGTGTGTTTGTGAATTTGAAAGGCTACTGGAAGTTTTGGAATAGAAGACCTGAGCCAAGTCCTAAACCAAGATCCAGTGTGCTGTGATGCTAGCTACAAATGTTTACTTCATTAAATGCTTTAGAAAATGATATTTTACATAAAATACCCGTTGAAATTTTCTATTATTATTATTATTATTATAGGGCGGTGATGGTTCAGTGGTAGAGAACCAAGCTTTGGATGTAATAGTCTAAATCTAAACGCTTCCCGGTTCGAATCTCCCCAGGGTCGGAAATTTTTCTAATTCCTGGGTGGTCGGTACTGGGTCCCTGTCTACATTTGCCATTGGGGATCAAATTAATGGCACTCCTCGTATTACGGTCACATTAGAGGAGTAACAAGACCATAAATGAAAACATTCACACCAACAGGCAAGCCAAGCACGGTTTCGCACCAACACGGTAACCCGCAGAGCCGGGCCCTGTTGTGCATAGCACAAACTAGCTTAGTCTTGCCCCACACAAACGTTACAAACAAGGATCACGATAATAATAATAATAATACTTACACGTTTAAAGATTGATATTAGTAACAAATTATAGATAGTTAAGTCATATTCTTTGTATAACAAATACTATTTTGGTATAAATTCATCAGCCAGAACAGTAATTAATTAAAAAGATTTCATTTCTGCGTTGAAATTTATAATCTCTGTTTGAAGTTGCTTGTGATTTACCATTTTAGCATAATTTTAGGCCTGACCTCATAAAGTTTAGTTTATATTCAATAATTTGTTTTCAGTATTATATCATGAACATCGTAGATTAGTTATTGTTTGGTTCATTAGATTTTTTCGTGGATTTATAATGTAATAAACCTAGCTCCTTGGGTCGGGAAAGTTTTGAAATATTCATTAGATATGTACATGCCACGTAGTGGTGGTAGTGGTTGTTCCGAGCCTCATAGGTGATCTTCACATAATCATTTGGCAAGTGTATTAGCCAATTTTTAAATTTCTTTTTATTAATGAATGAGTATGCACTGTTATACCCATCTATGTGTTGCCTGTTTCCAAGTATTTTGTTCTATTACAACATTATTGTTAATGAAATACTGCAATAGAACATTAGATAGAAAACAGTATCTGTTATTTTTCATGTGACAAAATAATGTTCAAACCATGTTCAGCAGCTATTAACCAAACATGAACAATGTTTCCTTTTGGACCAAGTTTACCCAAAAACATTTGCATACGTACTTTCAGTTTATGAATATACTTTGATAGTATGATGAAAGTAATAGTAGGTTTCATGATTTCTTGCTTAATTTTTTTTCTTTGCCAAATACTCAAACCCTTTAGGCGACATAAATTATTTTTTTCTGTTAGTTCATGTTTTTCCAAAATTGATTAAATATGGATGAACGTTATTGTTCCAAAAGTATGTTACAAAAATGTTTTACAGATTTCTTACGCGCACTTGATGTGCAAGTAGAATATATTTTCCTGGCTTGCCGTTCTATTCCTACGAGAATGTTCTCTTTTTTGGTTCTTTGGTAACCTTTACAACTTTCTCTCTCTCCTTGATTTCTTTTTTTTTTTGTTTATCTTCAGATTTACTCGGAAAATATTTTAAAAGGTTCTTTTTTTAATTTGTAGTCTCTGCCGATTGTTTGGCTATATTGTCAATACATTCACTGTCAGTACTGGTTTTTTGTGTCTCAAGAGCTTTACTATCTAGTGACCGTTTGTGTTCGTCGTAAACAATTGAATATTCAGTAGCAGCTGGACTTTCAGTTACAGGATTTTTATGTTCGAGTAGCATCAATACGTTTTAGATGTTGGCATTCAAAATAGTCTAATGTAATTTAGTATGTGTCTGTGACGAAAGGCGCTCGGCTTGGTGAACTCACAAACAAAAGCAGGTAGTTTTCAGTTTGGCGCGCGCAGTCCGTGAAGGTTAGGTGTTGTGCGTTGTTTTGCACTGTTAAAACAAATGTGTTAGAATTGTATCATGCTGAGTAGTAGACAGTGGTCGGAAGTATCGCGATAGTTTTGGAGTATCGATTATAGCATCGCGATCCTTTTCAGAAAAGGTATTGACTGTGGGTATAGCGGTACTTTTTTAAATTATCGAGTATCGCTGATTTGCGATAGTTTGGTGATACAATTTCGCTGGAACACTCTAGAAAATCCAAATAAATAGTTAATTCCTGTTCCTAAACCTGTAAACCCTTTTAGATACTAGGCAGGAATGTTTGAATTCGGTAAAACGTAAAACTCTGAGGCGGTATGTTAAGTTGTTTATTCTTTTCCCCATTGAGAGGATTAACAATGACAATACTCATTACTTTATCTTATTGTCAAGCTTCTTGAAATATTTTAATCTTTAGCAAATGTCTTACTAACGCCGTTATGAATAAGTTGTTTAACTTTGGACTTTGGTCCACACCAAAGGGCAAAATGTAATGTTTAATTTCCCAATGGAAAGTATCGCTGAAGGTATAGCGATACTTTTTGAAGTATCAACTATGGTTATCGCGATATTTTCTGAAAACATTATCGAGTGTGGGTATCGCAATACTTTTTCTGATAATGTGTTGGTATCGCTATCATGATTCTTGAAAAAGGTATCGTTCCGACTATTGGGAATAGATAGTGGTGGCAAATAATTGAACACAGAAATTTCCAATTCCATGGAGTTGCTCCTAATTTTATTTTCTAAATTTTTTCGTATATTACATACAAGGTTATATTTCTACTTTCACCATGCTGAAAAATCACGTTGTCTTTGTTGGTACACAAAGCCAAAGAAAAGTCACTTGAGGCATGTGTAGTAAGGGGAAAATTTATCAATATCGTTTTAAATAACGTATATTATTTTTTTCTGTCACATGTGAATTGGTATCTTCGCTTTAATTTGTTATTTTTGTATTTTATTATGAGCCCATTGGTATACCATCTTTGTGAACAGTGTGAATAAGAGGAAACTATTATTATGTTTACAAATACTTGCTTTTAAACATGTTGTAATAACTGAGCTGATAAAAATATATAAGGTGCAATATTAACAAGCTGATTTGTGCAGTTATTCACAATTTGTATTAATCTTGATTTTTACAGAAACCCAATTACACACTGAAATTTACTCTTGCGGGACATACCAAGGCGGTATCATCTGTTAAATTCAGTCCAAACGGGGAATGGTTGGCGAGTTCATGTAAGTGTTAATGTCACACAGGTAACTTGCTATTTTATTGATAAAGTTGCTGTGGAATACTGTCATACTGTTGGCTTTGGCGGGAGGAATACTGTAATATTTAACAAAATTAGTAGATCTTGGATTTTTTTAATATTTTGGTGTAGATAATAGTGCAGTAAGTTTTTTTTTTTTATAGTTTATTTATAACTTTACATTCTGTCACGAAGTGACATTCAGTAAATATCTGGACATAGAATATAGGACATGTAGGAAGTTTTCCAATGAAAAATTCCCTTATATTACACATTTAGAGTTGAAAATAAACAATTATTTGTAGATAAACAATAAACAAATGAGCAAAGGAGCGGTAAATTGAAGTATTATTTAGATATGTTTGAAAATATAAAGGGTTTCATCAACATGTCTTAGTATAGTAACTATGGATAATTAGTTCCTTTGCAAATCATTCTAGAACATGTGACCTTAAGTATTTAATACCTTCAGCATGAGTTAAAAAAAATTTCAAGCTTCATTTTTACAATATTTAATTTAATTTGTCTTTAGATACATTTTTAAATTATTGGCGAACATTGATACAATTATACACAAAGAACTTGTTGATGATATTATTGGATACACTTATATAAACTGGAATTTAATGCAAACAATTATGGCAGCAATTACAGCAAATAAGGTGTTTAAAAAAATAATTATGATAGTTAATTTAAAAGTTGTACTAGAAAAACAACAAATGGAAATGGTTGATGGATTGAACTAATATCATAATATTGATAAACTGTAAAAATTCAATTTTCTCCTAATTTTACACAAAATAGTTTTTATACAGTGCTTCCCAAAAATAACGGATAAATTCTATAAAATCGTTGAGAAAAATATTTCAAAAAAAAGCTCGGACACGTCGGTTTTTATTTTTAAATTGTCATTTAGAGATGTAATTTTCAACCCCCCACCCCTCAACCCCTAAGTGCTAGCAAGTCCAATTTTAAAATTTCCAATAGCAAAGTACCCCTTATGATACCTCATCTAATAGCTTTCTTTATGCTGAATACAACAAAAAAAGTTTCTCAAAATCGGTTGACAAATAACGGAGATATTTACCAAAATGTATTCAATTGAAAGTGCCAATATTCGAGCAGCCGTTGATACGGTTCTAGTAATGAGTGTTAAAACAATTGAAGTTTATCGTTCTCAGTATACGTTTTAATGTTTTAAGTGTTTACGTTGTGTTTTTAAGCATGGATAAAAAAAAATTTTTTTATGAAAAAAAAATTGTTTTTTATGAAAAAAAAAGTTTTTTTAATTGCTCAAAACCCGTCGCAATGTTTACAGGACGTACT
>JABXWE010051176.1:0-19466 GCA_014611495.1 Limonius californicus | reverse complement strand
TTTCAATTCTAAACAGTACCTATCTGAAAATGCGTTCTTGTAATTAATTTGCAGTAAATTAATTTTTAAAAATTATATGCCTTTTCTTTAGATACTAACTGTTAAAGAAAGACAGTATTTTTTGTAATTTAAGAAAAAGTTAATTATTACCGAAACCATTAGCGATAGATACCTGAACCCCTATACAATTGTTGTAAAAATAAAAAATAAGAAATCCAAAAATATAAGAATATGCAGGATGTTCTATTTAAAATAAAGAAATTGTTCACTATCTCGCAAAAACAAAACACCCTGTATTAGCCAGCAATAATTTTCAGTTATACATATATCAAACACATTTGTATTTAAAGTTTTCTCCAAGCTGCTGGAATACAGACATTAGGAAGCAAAATCCCACTATTATGTCACCCTGTATATATTAAAAAAATTTAAATTAAAACCAGATATTATATTACCACTAGATTACCGCTACATGGTTATAAAGAATTAATTTAGTTCTAATATATATTTATTTTTGTTACATTTGAATGGAGTATTTAATATTGTTGTATATACTTACTTTGCTACGGTGACTTAAACTGTTGCCATAGAAAGACTGTGTTGAATATTACCTAAGGTTATAGTTATTATATTTGTTAATGCAGTACAAAGTTTGTTAATAATTTTGGTTATCGATGTATTTATTTCTGGCTTACATAATAGTAATACAGGGTGTCCCTAAACTGCCGTAAAAACTTCAGCTAAACTTTTTCTACAATAGATATAGACCTCGAAATTGCAAACAGGAACTTCCTATCGCGCTTAGTTTCTCATACGAGCCAGTTAAAAAATCTGAAACTGGGCAACACTGTGATTTGCAGCTCGAATTACTACGTGGTTTGGATATCTTCTATTAGGAAAACGCTGAGCGTAAACCCTAGTAGGCTCATTGCAGTTTCTCTCACATTCCCCAAGAATTCAAATCATATCCACGTACTCGTCTATAGCATACGCCATAATGATGCTCAAGACGCAAGTGAACTCAATAACAGGAATTAAAGGCGAATTTAATGCAGAATTCGTAATGTCAATTCAAAATTGATTTACTTGACACATGTGTCAAAACGCAAACAACAGATTTTTGACATTTTTATCACAGTAATCATGCACCTGCATTGTTGTCAAATTGTACTTTTACCAAAAATATGATTTTTAACAGTATTTCCAAACGATGAACTAAATTGTTAATTCAATGTTAAGTAGGGGTTTTGAATTAATTTAAGTTTCTTCATTAAGCAATTACATGTTTTACTCACTTTCCATTTGGCTAAAATTCTACACTAAAGGTATGAACTTTAACACCATCGTACAAGAAAACTAAGCTGCGGAGCAAATTTTTTCCTGCAGTTTTGTCTTAAGAATTCTTAAAGGAAAAAGTTTACCTGTAGCTTTTAAGGTAATTTAGGGACACCCTGTAGATTTACAAGAATACTATTTTCATTTTTGGTTCTTATTCCAAATGTTTAACTTAGAAGCAGTTACCTGTATAACTAACAGTTATGTTGTTGACAAACCTTTAACTGCAATCATTGACATATTCTATATGTATGATCTCTGTTTCGAATATATGGTGGATATCTTCAGGAATTTCATTTAAGACTATATATTTTTAATGACCTGGACAAAATTCTATATTTCTAATAATTAAAATTATGAATAAATGGTGGGGACTAGAGGACAAATCAAGAACATTTTGTTTATTCCTTCAGATCTTATTTATCATAATAGATATCAAAATTTATTTACATAGATTTGAATTAATGAAATCATAAAAAATACTTTCTGCGCAGGCAGCCATGGATCATGTTAAGCACCACAGGTATGCTAATTAAAAATGAATGATTTTGCTTCGCTGACATTGGATATTCAAATTTTAATACAGAATATCATTTTAGCTATTGTGGCTTTGGTATTCGTAGGGAAACACAGAACTGGTTTTATTCTTGCATAAGAAACCTGAAACAGGTAGATAAAGTCAAGAGAGCTACCAACAACGATTTTCCTGGAATTATTTCAAAGGCGCATATTATAATAAATTGATTTTGATGTTTCGCAGAAGAAAAATAGACGACGTATTCATGTTTTTAAAAAATAGTGTAAGGTTACAGAGTTCACCTTACATCTTATTACAAATTTAATAGTTCTGTGATGTACGGCTCTTGTCCATAAAAAATAGAAATTAGAAAGAATTTGTCAAACTCCCATAAATAAAAATAAATACATCAAAAATTCACAGTTCCTTTGAAAATTGCACATGCTCGAAAAATCGTGCTGATAATTAGGAACAAAATTATAATTTCCTTAGTATTGACAGATATTATTGGGCATTTTCTAAACCATATACAGCGCGGTTGATTTTTCATTACACACTCATTAATTACGTCACAATCTAACCAATTAAAAAATTGTCTATTACGGAATAATATCACTTGAATGAAACAAAAGGGCCTCTTAAGATTTTTTTTAATGGAAAACACTGTATTTGTTTCTCATATTTGGAAAGCTTATTAAATTCTTAATATGATACCGTCCTTATTTATTTTATTTAGACAAATAATGTTATAATGCAATAGAAAAATAATCAAAATAATTGTCACTTATTTGACAGACGATCAGTATTTGGCTCTCTATCGGGAAATTGGATAAACGGTATAGTTATTGGCCACCAGATAGTTATTGGCCGATGTGGACGTAAACAAGATAAGACTAAGCAAAGGCCTATCTTGGTTTGTTCAGCAGCAAAGTCTATTTATAGATATCTATTTATAGTGTAGTTGCTAATATAACATATAGGTGGTGCTAAAACAGAATACATTTTTAGTCTTTTTGACAGTTGCATGCTTGCCGTGCGGAACTTCGGATTCATTGAATTATATTAAAGCTGGCATGAATATTATAACTGTCATTATATAGGTGTGGTTTGTGGTTTCCAGACAAAATAAAGGTATGTATTGCCCCCCTTCTATTAATTACGCTCGTTAAGCATTTCGTAGGGCAGGTGGCCAATTACTCTTTCAAAAACAAACAGAAAAATTGTTATTAACCTCCTTGTCCAATAACTGTTTCTACCTTGTTTTTTATTAGGCAATCTTTTTGGCCCATGCATGTTCTATGGAGGATTGCGGTGTTACGCATTAAACAAAATGGATTTTCCTTGTCTCTAGACAATTACCTATTGGCCATATGCCAATAGCTACATTGAATATCTACCCAATAACTATAACTGTACTTTGTAAAAATCATAATTTTGTATACGAGTACCGATTCGTCTTGCCAAAAGCTCCAAGTTATACGTAGCCTTTCGAAGATCATCAGAGCTGTTAGGGATTTTCAGAATAATGCAGGCCCTCTTACAAGCATTGCAAATCAGTATGGCATACCACAGACTACAATGCAATTTAAGATAGAAAACCCTGGACATAAAACCACTTTTGGACCATCACCTGTACTAACAGAAGTGGCGGAAGAGATTATTGTCAGGTACGCAGTTATCCTGCCACGACAAATTTAATTACATCGCTCTAGTTTCGGTGGATTACAGAACTGGCCCAAAAGGTTTTTCCCAGCAAAAGGGAGGATATCATTTACACATTTACAACAATATTTAAAAGATTGTCCACCACCAAATCTGTTTCACGGCAGTAGGTATGGATGGAAAGACCCAATGGTTGTATTTCCCTATCAGAGAATACCGGAAAAAATTTCGTCAATTAATCCAGAAAATTGTAGTATTGGCCCTAGCGATAATGGATGTATGACGGCACAAACATCCTACGAGTATATTGGCAATGTGTTTCATCCTTATTTGTTTGAACAAGGAGTAAAACTACCTGTAATACTATTCGTTGATGGACATAAATCACATCTTATATATCAAGTTAGTGCTGTGCTGTGAAATAGGTATTGAATAATAGAACTTTATCCAAATGCTACGGATCCTCCAAACTGTAGATGTCGCAGTGTTTCGCCCCATTAAGGTTCGTTGGCAGAAGCAAGCTCGATAACGGCTTGCCGATCACCCGGGTGAATCCATATCAAAACTCACATTTACTCCATTATTAAAAGAATTAGTCATCAGAAGTTCCAAGCGAGAAACATTGCAAAATGGGTTTAAAGCCTGCGGACTTTATCCATTTGACGCCAACGCTATAGACTATAGCAGGTGCCTTGGGGATTTTTAGAAAAAGACTGACGCTTATCTGGATGACAGAAACAATGTCACCATGAATTATTCAACAAGGTGCAAATGTATACAAAAATGCGTAATGTTATTAATAATAACCAAGGTAAACATTTTTTTCATTATACCGCCTGTGGCGGTATTATAACGACAGTAATCTCATAATTAACAAGGGAAATGCGTTGTCTAGAAGTAATGTCGAAGAAGAAAATACTGCCCATGAGATAACTGCGAGTCAAAGTGATAACCACAAAATATCAATAAGTTGAGAATATGCAAGCAGTGATGATATACCTGAACCAGAAATACAAAATAATTCTAACTTAAGAGAAGACCGACCAACGCTGAAAGAACCCTCTGCAGGCTTTAATGACAACGTGTTGCAAGTTAATACCTATACACACGCTATCTGTAAATATAATTGACCGTACTTCCAATATGGGTAATTACCCAATGTGGCCAGAGTCCCCAAAGCAAAGAAGCAAACGCCAAAGAGAAAAATTACCATTTTCCATAACCTCAGGAACATATCAGGAAACGTTTGAAAAAGAATAGAGCAAAAGCAAATGCAGAAAAGAAACGTAAGAGAAAAAGGAAGTGCATCCCAAAGTCACATCAGCAACACGTTCCTGAATTGGAAGATGGTTAAACTTTTATGTGCCACAAATTCTAGAACGAAGATAGAAGTGATGAAAACCCTTGTTAATTGAACTTGTAAGACAAATAACATAAACTTACATCTGAAGTTCCCGTCTCTTCTCTCTCGTTGTCGAAAAAGCCCTGGCCGTAGCGTTATTTCCATTCGATCCAATTATATTCAGGGGCGTACTAGCGCATTTTTCCCGCTTCCCGAAGATCTTTGGAACACCCCAGTTGTGCCTCTCTCTGCTCCCTACCGAACAACACTAAGGTAGGAGAAATTCTGAAAACTTTTTCCGAACTCAATTTTCAAGTTTCAAGTGCTGAACCTTTTTTAAATGCGACGTAAAGCGACCTTCAGTCGCCAGTTTTCCTTTCTTATTTTGGTTAACTGTAAAGTGTATTCATAAATTTTATCAAATTGTAAACACCAACGCCACTGGCTGCGTAGATCTGTTCTAAGAAATTAAATATCGCAAGCCACTGACGGCAAGCCATTTTCAGTTCGACTGTTCCAACAAAATATTGTATTAATTAATCATAAACATTACCATTTTCAATGTAAACACAAAGAAGTCGTTAGGCGATAAACAAGGCGAATACGGGCAATGAGACATTAAGTTGTTCTGAGAATTGGCATTGTTGTGATAAAGAATGATGCGACGTTATCGTTATTTTTCCTGATTTCGTCGATGACTTCTGGCAAACAAATTGTTGTATACCATTCAACGTTAACTATTCTTTGATCCTTTACAGGAATGGTTGCGACATGTCCAGTACAACCGAAGAAACAAGCGATCATTTTCTTGGAAGTGCTTCGTGAACGAACAACTTTTGTGGGATTCGATTCATCTTGGAACACCCAAACGGTGGATTGTTGCTTAGTTTCCAGATCATACGAATATGTCCAAGTTTCGTCACCTGTTACGATGTTGTATACGGATTTTGCAGTTCCTCGGTCAAATTTTGTGAGCATCTCCTTTCACCAATTAACACGAGCCTTTTTTAAGCATCGACAAATTATGCGGAATCCATCGGGAACAGATCTCTTTCACAGCTAAATGTAAAGGCAAAATCTAACGTACTGCAGTCTTCGATAAGCCTAAGGATGTCTCTATCTCACTATAAGTCGCATGTGGATCTTCTTCAGTCATGTTGCGCACAGCATCGACGTTTTTTGGAATAACAACCAATTTTGGTCGATCTTCGCGAAATTCATGACTGACAGACGCACGACCACGACGAAATGCTGCAAATCAATTGTAAACAGTCTTTTCTGATAGTAGTTTATTACGAAAAGTTGAAATAAGCGATTCTATGCATTGTTGCTGAGTTGGACCTTTACTAAAATCGTAAAAAATCATCCAACGAAAACTTTCACGTGAAATTTCCATTCTTTCTCAAAATTACTTTTTTTAAACGTTACTGTAAACAAACTACTTGGTCAATTTCTAAGTTGACACTGTTTTCACAATAACAAATTTTTTACGAAATTAGTACTGACACATCTCAATAGCGTCACCTAGTGGTCGTTTGTAAAAACTTAAAGGCTGTCCTCTTATATGATACTGATTTAGCATGATTGGTTTTATTTTATTGTATAAGTTTTAAATTATCACAATGAAAATTGTAATAGTCATTTTGGGTGTTGCTGCTTTATACTGTGAAGGACAAATATTGAATCAAGGCTACAGTGAGCAAAGGCAACATTGTTACTATTAAGCTAAACATTCGCAAAGTATCCAATAAACTAGAAAACTGGTTCACACCAATAGTTTTCTTTATTTTATAATAGATTAAAAGTTGGATACATTCGTAATTTCCGTTTCATCCAAAGTCATACCAACGGTTTGATTTCCATTTTTGTAATATTGAATTGGAAAATGTTAACTCTGCAGAGCGTTAGTTAAATCTTAGCTACGCAACATTAAGTTATCCGCAGTATTGGCTGCTCTCTGGAAAGGGTGGGTTTTAACCGTTTAAATCATTCTGGTTAATGAATTTTGACATTGTGTAACTCCAAGTATAGCTTAATATAATAGATGTTATAGATTACATTACATCCCTACAAAAATTATTAAAGATAGCATATCAACACTCTAACAAATTCTAATAAAATCTTTCAACAACGATCTTTAAAACCCAGCTAGCAGCTTTTCTGAAAGGGCCGTATTAATCACAGATTTAATGGGGTTATAATCGAGTAATTAAACCGTACTGGCATAACTAATGCTGCCCATCTGATTAAAAACAAAACTTGTAATGTAAAGCAGCAAGTCAAGTTTACATTTTATTATAAAATATATAAATAATAAGTAGTATAATATCGTACATTAGATGCCCTCGACAAGGGCTAGTAACTGCATATCGACAACATTGTAACAATTTGTAACATAGTCTTTTAATGACCAAACCGTGAAACATATGTAAAACGTTAGATAACGTGCAGAGAAGTAAAATCCCATCAAGGATGACAGGATTAAGAAATATTCAGTTCTCAGAAGAATGATTTTATTATTAGCATAGGCTCTCACGGTCACTTCAGAAAATAGTGCCTAGAAGGTAAACAGCTACTAATGATACACTTCTGATAAAGAATTAGTATGTTAATCTGCATACACCTACGCAAAACAACTTATAGCGTAATAATACGTCAGTATTTATGTGACAGACAATGTAGAAGATACTAAACCCGCAATGGTAAGTTGTCCACGTCATCACCTCTTGTTTACACCATGAAAAACGACAACTATTCCCAAAGTTGCAAATTAACCTTCGTCGTGAATCACATTCCCCAGATCATAAACTGTATATAAAGCTGGGTTGGTAATTTTAAATCATCAGTTGGTCCAGTAGCACTGCCTGTTACAGTATATACGTTGTGTAATTTTAATACAAGCAAAATGAAAATTGCTATTACATTTATCGTCGCCTTGGCTATTCTTCATTGCGAAGGTCAGTATAATAATGGAATAGATAGGAATTACTAAACTTGTTGTTAGCACAAATCAATAATATACACCCGGTATTATACAAAATTAAATATATTTTGAATCTCCTTTACTATTATATATTTATGTATATATAGTTGAAATTTGCTATAATCAGTGCCGGTAAATCTGGGAGCCAGTACACCACTTGCATTTAATTCATATATGCAACAGTCCATACCTTCTTGTACAACTCACATATTATATTATTTCCAGGCGGTTCTAGTAGTAGCGCAGCAAGCGGACCTTCTGGAAGTTTCGCAGGTAGCGGACCTTCTGGCAGTTTCGCAGGGGCTCCACCTTCTGGCAGAGCCGCAGGTAGTGGACATCCTGGCCCAGTTTCTGGGAGCAGTGGTCCCGGAAGCTTTATTAGTACCAGTGTAGGCAAAGGCGAAGGCCCTATTACCGTCGGTGGCTGTACCCCCGATGGAAAAGGTTGCAGTATCAGTACTAGAAGTGGTAATGGTGGCAGCAGTAGTAGTTCTAGTTATTCAAACTAAGAAGAGAACGAAATAATTATAATATCTGTGTTAAATGTAGCAACTACAATATGTTATTGTTTTTCTAATAAACGTAGATCTTTTCGAATTTATTGTGTTTTCTTGTTTCTTAGTGACCAAATACATATATATATATATATATATATATATATTTTTTTAAACTGGCAACTTAATCTTCTAGAAAAGTGGAATTAGATGTTAAAAAATGCTTAATTTAAATTTTTCTTAAATACGTTAAAATCTGTCTTAGGCTGCGAACATAGTGGAGCCGAGAGCAAAGAAGTGAGCAAAAAGTAGAGCAAAGCGGCGAAAACAAAACAAACTGTGGCAGATATGAGTACGCATAGTGTCGCGAAGGGGAAACCTGAAGCAGTACTGCTATAAACGAGCAAAGCATCGAATTCAACCAAGTTTGTTTTCGCCGCTCTGCTCACGTTACAAAATTGCGATTTCACAATGAATATCGAATAATTTATAAGTGCCGCTTTTGTGAAAAGTGCGCTTTAGGACAAGACAGATCCACAGCATCACAATATATTTATTTTAGATAAATTATGTAATGCTGTTGCCGCAGAAATGAAAATGACCGGTATGGTATTTTTAACAGTATATTTCAACAAATTTTAAAATTAACAATAGGTATTTCATTGTAATTTCGGCATTTATATTAAATTCTTGTAATTGTAGAACACACTCCTAGAATGCTTAGGACATTTTAAACGAATATCTTTGCCGTCAATCGCACCCAAGCAATTTGGAAAATTCCATTTTTCATAAAATTCCTTCGCCGTTGCTTTAAAAATATGTTTCGTAGGTATTTTCACATGAATTGGTTGTAATACTTCTCAAATTACTTTTACAGTTTCTTTAACAATTGATGATATTGTGGTGGCTCCCATTCGAAAAGTAAATCCGAGACTTTTGAAAGATACTCCTGCTGCTAAATATCTGAAAAAAATATATTATTCAAAATAAGCGGTCCAAAATCCACTCCTTAATCTATTTTAAAATAAACACTTCAAAAATAAAGTTTAATGCAGTGCAAGTAACTTGGTAATTGCATCCGATTGTTTTTACGGGGACAATTGTCCGAAGAAAATGGAAAACCCTGTGATACCTTCCACAAGGAGTTGAAAAAAATTAAACACTCTGGTGACGAAGGACCTGGGATAGTAGGTTCGCGCTCATCCTGGCAGTGTTTTGACAGTCTTAATTTTTTAAAAGACTAATTCACTGTAAGAACTGACGGTGAAAATTTACCTGAAGTTGTGAGTCAAAACGAGGTACTGGAGGAGGATACTGAAGATATACTCACAACCGAAACTATAATAAACACAGAAATATTGGACGCTTCTTTAACTTAACCTGAGAATGAGTAGGCCATAGAAGGAAAAAGAAGTGCTTTAGTGGCTTACAGTTAATGAGATGGCTAAATCAGCGAAGAAAACTAAACGTCAAGGTAACCGTGACATTGTAAATGCTTTGGTAAAACTCGAACAAGACAAATTAAAGTTGCTGGAAAATAAATACGGCAGAACATTTGATGAGGACCTCAGCTTTTTCGAAAGTTTGCTTCCCTATGTAAGACAACTTTCACCACCCAAAAAATGCTGTTGAGAATTTAAATTCAACAAATGATATATGATATGGCTTATGAAACTCGATCACATGACTACGAACAATCAACTCATGTGAACACTTTAGCTCAAGAGTCAAGAATTGCACAGTTACAAAATGTTATTACCGCTGAATATGCGAATCCTCCGTCGGAAGCTTCGTATTTAAGTCACTTTACCGATGACAGTGTACAAACTGATTGTTAATATAAACTGTAGAAATTATCTTGGTTTATTTCATTCTTAAATAAAGTTACTGTATAATAATAACGTTACTTTATTCTACTTACCTTAAAATAATGGCGGGCCGTTTTGTAGGACCAATGGGTTGAAGGTTAAAGTTTGTCAATTTCTTAATTAATTTGTGGTATATTTTATTTAAAATATAATCAAAAGTTGAATGAGTCATTCGAAAATGTAAGTAAAATTTATTTGGATGTTTTCGCAATTCTTCATACAGGTGATGAAATTCGCCTAATGTGTCTGCTTTTATTAATTTCGTGCAAGTTTCAACTACTTCCACCGGTATTTTGCGATAGATACCGAACTTTCAATTTAAAAAAATCATCTACTTTATTAGACGACATACTGATGTATCGTGTTCGCTTATCAACTCTCTACTATGTGCACCCGTTTCTTTTATCGACGGTCTGCTATTTAAAATCTTTGCTCTCCCCATTGCTCACTTCTTTGCTCTCGGAACCACTATGTTCGCAGCTTTAAATGCCGTACGATGTTTGGCCACCAAGTACTCATCAAATTGTACCGAGGCCGAGTTCATTTTTAATCATGTACTATTTCCTTAAGAGGCAGTGAAACAACATGTCATATTGAGGAGATATGCTCATATCCTGACTGTCAAGAAGACGTACTTCCATGTGTGCGTGCAATGTTTCAATAATGTATCCTTACTATGTATGACGGCATCTGCCACCGGCATAGATGAGATTCTTCTAGTTGCATTTCCAACCTTGGTACCACCATAGGCTAATAAATACCTAGACGTCTGGCCAATGTATTCATTTTATGGGTTAGTGTGGGACCTGTTCTAACAACGGCGCCACCGTCGGTCACAATGTCGTAACAATCAGCGCGCTACGTCCTGTCAACATTATGAACTGAGTGAGAACTCAGGTACCTAGGCACGTCTTTTCTCAGTGCAAAATTAAAGCTTATAGATAAGGCACGTAGATAAAGATTTCAAATTCCCCAAAGCATTTCATTTCAGGTAAAAAGGTTTTGTTTACATCAGACAGGTAAAAGGTAAAATTTGGAAACATTTTCATTAAAATAATACCATCATAACACCTTATTCTTGTGGTTAAGGCGGTATGGGCTTTGCTACCTGCTTCTGAGTTAACGTGGCCCAGGTAAACGATGTAGAAAATCTGTCATTTAAAAGTGTATTTGGTCAACTGCAGGTAGTACTGGAAATAACTGACAGCGCCATCTTTCGCAAAGGTCCCAGCGGGTTTAGATTGAATCTAGTTTGTCATTTACTTGAGACGTCTAGGTATTTATTAGCCTATGGTACCACCAACGACTGATAAGGGTTTACCCTACAAAAATACAAAATGATGAATGGACAGCTCTTGTAATATACCTATACACAATTAAAATTAATGATATGAGAGAAACACTAACTACCTTAATAATTATAGGCAAGGATGCACACACTAAACATGGGACTGTTACTAAAAACGGATGCTAATTTTTTGCTTTGCAAGTGCTAATGGCTTTGGGCTTCCTTTTAGTGGGATGGTGGAATGCTATAAATTGACCATTTTGAAATACCAATAACTTCCTTGTAACTGCATTTGGAAAAATATTAATTTTACAACAACACCATTAGACTTTTCCGTACCGCGCTAAATGGCCAAAAATGTAAAATTCACAAATAGGAAGAAGTTAGGCAGGCATATATAAAAAATGGAAAATATTAAATAGCAATCTTAATATAAGTTTTAAATTATTTTCCGTCTTTTAGCGCGGTTTGTTTAAATGATGTTAGTACATATACATATCGACCTTGTTGTAAAGTTGCTTTGTTTCGAAGTAATTTCTATTTAACTAAAAATTGTAAACTATTTTATCAAAATTTAAGGAGAATATGCAACTCACCTAACATCAGGTTGTTGTTCTAAAGAGCACCTTGAAGATAAGATTTAAACGGATTAGTGTGAATAATGTCATAAGTAATACGTTAGTCGAAAGTTATTATGTTCAGCTAACATATATGTCAACAGTTAATGAAACACACAGTGTAAACGCAATACACAATTTGTAATTAATAAAATACAAAGGTAAAAAACGCTCTGCACTGGCATTAAAACCAGCCTCGGAGACGACCCTTGCCCGCACGCCGCAAGAACTACATTCTGAATCATATTCTTTTACTAAAATATCAAGACACACTTCAAGATTTCGGGCAAGGCGTCTCGCAGACCATTTATGGGCATAATTTATGCTCTAATGTGATACGTTCCTTGGACTTCATAATTCCAAGAATCAGACCGAAATCTTTTGTTATTGACTTTGCGCTAACATATATTATATTTATAAGCGGTCTTTTATCTGAATTCTGAATTTCAGAGGAATACTTATACAATAGTTTAGTATAGTGTTTAGAGAATAGAACATTACTGATAATAAAAATTTATTATTCCTTTTTTCTTTATTTTATTTACTTCTGTTTCTACTTTATAAGGTGATTACACAATTTAACATTAATTTAAATCCATGTAGAAGTTTAGATACAAAAAATCATAATTAATTAATTATTAGTTACCAAGTTCTTATTATACCTACCTCTCGAATTGACAATTATCTAGAATATCTGAAGTCAATAGTCCCAAAGAACAATGCAGACAAATAAAAGTTTTTCAGTTTCCACTGAAATGCCATAAGGAGTTCAAACTACAAAGTAATACTTTTCTCTCTTACATATATTTATTTATCCCTGAAAAATCGTATTGTTTTTTATTAATTCATCAGGAGAACCCTCTCTCTCGCTGTGAGCGCTACGGTCCATTCGGGACTTGGCTTCCGCTACTATTCCCTTCCATCTTGATCTATTCTCTGCTTCCCACCTCCATCTTCTTATTCCTAGTGTCGTTATGTCTTCCTCCATGTCGTCGAGCCATCGTTTTCTGCGTCTTCCTCTTCTTCTTCTGCCCTCTGGTGGAGGTATTATATTGTGATTCTCTAGGTATTTAGTGAGACGCCTGTGGATGCCTCGATCAAGAAGCTTGGATATAGTTGATAATAAGCTTATTGGTCTATACGCTATCGGGTCGCTATGCTTCTTACCGGGTTTGGGAAACATCAAAATGTCTGCTTGTTTCCATGCGCTTGGAAAATACATTGTTCTTAGGCATGCGTTAAAAATTGCTGTTAGGTATGCTACTGATTTTGGAGGAAGGTTTTTAAGTACAATGTTGGGTATCATGTCATTTCCTGGGGCTTTTTTTGGTTTTTAGCTTTTTGAAATACCCGCTAATTTCTGCTGGTGAGACTGGATCAATTGGTGTTGCATTATTACGGTAACTGGTGTCAACTTCCAGTTTTACTTGTTCTATATGGCCTATGTTGTTTTGTTCATAGGTGGTAGTAAATACTTGCTCTAAATGAGTGGCGAACACTTCACTTTTTCTAGGTCTTCTGAATATGCTTGGCGATCTACTCGAAGCGTTGGTATTATCTGTGGCTGTCTAAGAATTTTTTTGGTAGCTCTCCACATGTTAGGATCCCCTGGGTCTAGGTTTTCAATATAGTTATTGTAAGATTGAAGTCTATGTTTGTCTAGGTTATCTTTAACTATTCTAATTAATTGGTTAAGTCGAACTTTGATTTCTGGATCACGTGTTATTTGCCACCATCTTCTTATTCTATGTTTTTCTTTAATTAGTTTAAATATTTCTGGTGGAGGGGTTAGATAATCAGGGTGCCTACGTGGTCGATTTGTGATAGTGGCATTGCGGATTGCTTGTGTAACGTTCTCTTTGAAATTTTCAATAGCATTGTTAATATCCGCATGTGACGCAAGATTAGCTGGGCATGTCAGTGATTCTTTAATTGATGCTTGGAATATGTTCCAGTCTATTGGGCCATTTATCAGTTTGGGAATTTTGGGGTATTGTTGGATTGTGTAGCCGAGGGCTATAATTACTGGAAAGTGATCTGAATCAAGCTCTGTTACTACCGTTTGGTTGATTGGAGTAACTAAATTTTTGTAGAGAACTATGTCCAATATATCGGGAGAATAATTTACTCGGTATGGATAATACGTATATTCTGTTGGTGCTGCTATTTGTATTGCTGATTCTGAAGCAAAGTTCTCGAGTTTGGGGCCATTAGGATTTGTTTTCCTGCATCACCAGTTGTTGTTCTTGCAGTTAAAGTCACGAATCAGTACCGTGGGCTCTGTGCTTGTAAATATGTTTTGCAGTTCATTTCTTTTAAGTTGTTTATTTGGTGGCTTGTATCCTGAGATTAGTTTCATCGTGGTATTGTCAGTCATTTTTATTTTAATTGCTATTGCTTCTATATTGTTAACATCCTGAAGGTCATGTGGTGTAAGTAAAAGGTTATTCTTTGCAATTATTGCCGCTCCACCCCAGCCTATTCCTGTTTCTCGGTCTTTTCTGAAAATTCGGTATCTTGGTATCGTGAATTTTTCGTTGAGTATCAGGTGTGTTTCTGTAACACAGATAATGTCAATGTTATGTCTAGAAATGAATAATATAAATGTTGATCTTTGGGTCTTTAGCCCATCAGCATTCCAATTGGCTAGTGTTAACTTTTGTAGAGGTCTCTGATTATTTCCCGCCATTGAACAGCATCGGAAGTATTGACATTATAGCAGTTTTAATTTGATCTATATACGGTGTTAATAGTTCTAGGATAGTGTGGATGATATTTGTGATAATGGGGTTATGATTTGTTGTTGATTGGGTGTCATATGTATTATTGGCTACATTTTCGGCATATGTACGATTTGCGGTAATGTTTCCTGTTATGAATGCGTTAGGATTGATTGGTTTAATTCTGGGGGTGTTTTGAGTTGGATGGTAGCGTTGGGGGATATTTCGATTAAAGGATTTGATATACGGGCATCCTCCATAATTGGCCGTATGTTCACCTCCGTAGTTGACGCATGCTGGCTTGACATCTTTAGAATTTAGGCACTGGCTATAATGATGATGTTCCTTGCATTTAACACAGCGCGGGGGAAGATGACAGTAGTTCTTAGTATATCCCACACGTTGGCAGTTGGTGCATTGTGGTGTTTCACTACTTTTACGCCGTGGCTCAACAGCAACTACGCAGTGTAGTAATCTATTTAAGTTGAATATCGCTTTGGCCTCTTCTGTTTTTTGAAGTTCTATTGCGATAAGGGGTATCGGGATTTTCTTCGTGTTTAGTAGTCTAGTTGTCTTAATTACCGGATATTTTAACTGAAGCAATTCTGCGTAGATTTCATCTTCCGTGATAGAGATAGGGACATTTCTTATTATTGCCGAAATATTTGCATTTTCTGGGGATTGATATGTATAATAACTTACTTTGTTTTGGTCATAAAATTTAGTAAGTGCTCTATAATCATCAGGGCTGCTTAGATTAATCCTTAGTTGAGTACCTTTGTAGGTAGTGGAAAAATCTTCTTTTTTTAACACTTCTTTAATATCCTTAAGTATGTTCTGGTGGTGCGTACCGTTAGGTAGGAATATGGGTGGAACTTTTGGTGCTTCTGTTGAGGGTGATTCTTTGGCTCGGTGCTGAGATTCGCTGGAATTTTCCTGTGTATTTTCCTGGGTATTCTGCAGCTTATAAAATCTGTTTTGGGTAAGCAGGGTATCGCTATTAAATATAACTAAGACAAATAACCAAAACAAAAAATACGAAAATAAAAAACTAGAAAGTAAAGATGAGGGAGAAAAGACAACGACAGAACAGGCTATGATAATGGAAACGAACAAGGATAACAATACGAAAAAGAAAAGAAACAATAAACAGACAAACTTAGAATCAAACAAGAATAAGAAAAAAAATAGCAGAAATACTAGCAATAAAGAAAACATAAAAGAACCACAAGGGAAAAATAAAGTAAATATATGGAAACTAGGAGTGTGGAATACTAGAAGTCTACAAGGGAAAGAAATCGAAATAATAAACGAATTCGAAGAAGCAAATGTAGAAATACTGGTAATAAGCGAAACAAAAAAAAAGGAGAGGGTAAAACATACCTAAAAAATTGACACACACTAATATACAGTAGAGTGCAAAATAACCAGAGAGCAGCAGCAGGAGTAGGATGTATAATACACAGAAAATTGGCTGGACAAATTATAGAGTGGAATGCAATATCCGAGAGAATCCTACTAATAGAACTAAGAAACGAACAAGGGGAGTACACAACAATAATATCAATATATGGACCAGACGAAAACGAAAAAGCAAACGAAAAAGATAAATTCTGGGAAGAACTGACAACAATAACAGAAGAAGCCAAAGGAACACTATACTTGGCAGGAGACTTCAATAGTAGAGTAGGCAAGAAAGATACAGAATATAAAACAATAATAGGAAAACACGGAGCGGAAACGCGTAATAACAATGGAAAAAGACTATTAGATTTCTGCCAACTCTAAAACCTAATAATAACAAACACTTTCTACCAACACAAAGAAATACACAAATATACAAGAGAACAACAAAATAGAGGAGAAAAATCAATAATTGATTCTATAATAGTGCAAAAAGAAGAGAGAAAAAATATATTAGACGTAAGAGTGAAAAGAGGAGCGGAAATCTATAGCGACCACTACTTACTGATAGGAAAAATAAAACGGAGAGATAAAGACATAGGAAAAAACATTACAACAAAAAAAGAAAGCCATAAGACAATAAAAAACTACAAACTTAGAGATAAAGACATCGCCGCAAGATATCTACAAACAACGCAAAGTAAAATACAGGCTAAATCCGAAAACATAAAACAGGCCAACACACAACAAGGATGGAACACATTCAAAGAGATAATAATAGAGACGGCAAAAGAGATATGCGGAATATGTAAAGGAAATGGGGAAAAGAAGACAGCCTGGTGGGCCAGTGAGACTAAAGAAGAAGTTAAGAAGAAGAAGAAAGATTGGAAAAATATTTAACAAACAAAACCCCACAACAGTATGAAAAATATAAAAAACAAAGAACAAAAGTAAAGGAGCTAGTAGCAGCAGCAAAAGAAAAATCATGGATAGATTTCGGAAATAAAATGGAAAAAGATAGTACTGGAAATCAGAAACTATTCTATAAGGTACTAAAAACACTTAGAACAAACAATCAACCAACACAAGAAATTTACATAAAAAATAAAAATCAAGAAATACTAACAATTAAAAAAGATATAATGGAGAGATGGAGAGAATACTTCACGAAACTATTAGGACATCAAAGACAAAATAATGAAGAGAATACAAACGAAACCGAAATAGAAAACCAGAGAGAAGAAGAAGAAACGGAAGAAATAAAAATGGATGAGCTGAAAAACGTAATAAAAAAACTAAAAAACGGCAAAACACCAGGAAATGACAAAATCACAACAGAAATGATAAAGAATTTGGGAGAGACGGGGAGAGAACCCCTTCTAGAAGTAATTAACAAAGCATGGAAAAACGGAAAAATCCCAGAAGAGTGGGGAGTAGCATTAATAAAACCGATACACAAGAAGGGAGACTAACAAACATGCAAAAACTATAGAGGAATAATACTACTGAACACAATAGTGAAGATATACGAACAAATTTTCAATAATAGATTAAAGATCATCCTAGAACCACAACTAGCAGAGCCACAAAGCGGATTCAGACCCGGAAGAAACACCCAAGATCATATCTTTACCATAAAACAAATAATAGAGAAAAAACAACCTCAAAATAAAAATATTTACCTAGCTTTCATAGATCTACATAAAGCTTTTGACACGGTACCGAGATGAAAAGTATGGAAGAGACCACAGACAAAGAGGAAAAGAGGAAGACCAAGAAAAACATGGAATCAAGATATAAGCAGAATACTTCAAGATAGAGTTAAAACATGGGAAGAAGCAAAAAACTTAGCAAAAAACAGAAAAGAATGGAAAAAATTTATAGATTATGTAACACACCCTACACCCTTACTTTTGTTTAAAAACACATGTTAGAGAGCTTTGGTGGTAACGCTGAGAGTGAGGACCAGGCAGAGGTCAAGGGAACCTCAAGAAGGGCGGTTGTGTTTTTGACCGTGTGGTCAGCGACGAAAAGTAATTGGGTGCAGCAATTAAAGCTGGATTTCTATCAGCAAAGAGAAGCAATTGGGTGCATCGATTAAAGTTGGATTTATGTCAGTGAAATCCAGAAGTGTTGTGGAGTGCATCGATATAAATAGTTATTGTGTGCTTCGAATAAAAGTGCATTTTGGATTTCGTGCTTCTGATTAAGCTGCATTTGGGTTCAGCGAAATCCAAAAGCTCCATTACGCAAGCCAAGACAGGCAACAACGAAACCACCAAAGCCGGGTGATTGTACCAATATTTTGTTTAATTAAATAAATTAGTTTTTGTATATATTTATATGTGTGTTTTATTGCTATCACGATCAGGTTCCGAATCACAAAAGTTTCATATAAAAGCACGAAACGTTTCATTGGCGCCCGAGCAGGGACCCTGATCAGTAGCAACTAAACAATTAGAATTAGGTTTATTATAAATCTGCTGTTGATGCCACCAACGACGCGCCTGCAGTCAAAATTACTAAATCAATCAAATATTAATCATTCTGGAACCACTATTATGGCGGATGAAAATATTGCTAGCCAGCAAGATGCGTTAATGTCGAAAATGCAGGAAATGATGTTTGAAATGTTTTCAAAATTTTCTGATAAATATGAACAAAGCATACAGGGTATAAAAGCATCGTTGCTAGCGGAAATGGGCGGTCAGTCGGCAACTGCAAGTTTGAATAGCGGGGCCGTTCCCGAACATTCAGACGGCGCAAATCAGCAGGACACTGTAACTAATTTAAACGCCAGCATCGGTCCACATATTCCACATATAAGTGGTAACCAGATGTTGAACAACCCTGGTAATTCGATACTTTGTAGTTCTGCGGCCCAAACATATATTACGAACCAATTGCCCAAGTTTTCAGGAACCGAAGATATAAAAGCAAATCATCCCGTTAAATTTATTTCGGATATCGAGGATTATTTTGAATACATGAGCGTTCCGCCACAAGTTAAACTACAAGTGGCAATAAAAGGTTTAATAGGTCCAGCAAAATCATGGTACATGGTTTTTCGCAGCGAATTTTTTAATTACACAGTCTTTAAACAGGCATTTTTAGATGAGTACTGGGGCAAGGAAAGGCAGCGCAAATACAGGTCGGAGCTGTATACTGCCAAATATACAAAAGGGTCCGACTCAAATATGGGTGACTATTTTTTAAAACAGGTGTCGTTTGCTAGG